>VUQG01044575.1:0-12817 GCA_015106755.1 Etia nguti
GCAATAAATGTCATGGTCCTGAGTCTGTTGACTCAGTGTTTTGTGTTTTCTTTATGCTTTTGTTTATTCTGATTATGTATTCCATTATGATTTGCCATTTGTTAGGTTTCTGTTCTGTGCCTGCCCTGATCCCACCTTCCATGTTCCCCGTCTGTCCATGATATCATTGTCAGTCTGCGTCTGTTAAGTTCCCTGTCTGTCGTGGGCTTCCTGTTTTATTTTCGTAGGTCTGTGTCTTATGTCAGTGTGTTCAGCTTTGTGCTCTCCCTGTCTCGTCAGTGTGATCAGCGTCAGCCGTGTCTCCCAGCTGCTTCCTCTCCACTCCGTTCACCTCTTGTATTTAGTGTCTGCGTCTTCCCCTACTCGTTGTCGCGTCGTTAAGGTCTGTTCACCCTTACGTTGACTGTGTGTTCCGTCTGCTAGCCTGCCTGCCTGCTTAGTTTAGTTTTGTATTCTCAGTTTAGTTTAGTTTCTGTCCTGTCACTCCAGCAATAAAGCTGTGTGTTTTTGAGTTCACGTCTGCCTCCGAGTCCTGCATTTTGGGTCCTTTTCTCCCTGCTTGCCTGCACACAGCCATGACAATAAGATTGGGGAAACCTGCAGTCAGCTGAGACTGAAGAAGTCACTTGGATGAGTGACGAAACGTTTCTCCCACAAAACGCTACGTCCAGATGAACAGAATCAACTTTTGGAGATACTGGTATTAATAGCTAACAGTACCCTCTGACTATTTTCCTTACCATGACCATGAGTTTTACACCTCAGCTTTGGGGACATAATTATCATAGTTGGTATTTTGAATTTACTTGAAGTACAGTTTGATTAGTTTTAGTTTTCTTTTCTTTTTGTAGATTTTCACAAAAAGTTCTGCATTTGCCGGTCCCTAGCTAACACTAGCTAGCATGAGAACATTATATATTTCATGTTGGTTTCCTTTTTTGTGTGTTTGACGGTATTTGTTATTTATTTATTTGTCAAAGATTAAATTCCCTTTCATCAAGCTAGCATGAGCTGGGCAAGTGTCTCATTAAATGTACAGAGACAAAACTGCATAAAACCAAACAATGCAAGACTCGGATTATTGAGGAAACACTGTGTGGTTGAAAGCTTCCAAAAAACTTAGCTAGGGTGGAAAAGTCATAAACTCATAAACTAAACAAATAACTCAGCTACTAAAGGAAGGATGTGTATAAATCAACAGCTGAATTTCACCTCAATGGCTCTTTTACTAGACAGAATTCCATGCTATAGAAAGTAGATGGTATTTATATATTTATTTATTTAAAACTTAGTGTTTGCAAAGCTTTTCACTAGGAAATTACAGTATTTGAGCAAAATGCCAAATTAATCTTAAGAAAATGTTATCAATAAAATTACATTATTTAGCTTAAAAGAAATATTGATATTCACTTACAAAGATTCTTTGCCTTTATAAAAGAACACAAAAGCTTCTGTCTCCTTGTTTCCATACAAAAAAAAAGCCTTTTTATAGTTAAACAGTCAACCCTTCATACCGAAACAATACATCAAATTTGAAAGACATTAGGAAGATTAATTAATAAAATTAAATACATTTAACCTACTAGATGAGCAGTATCTGTCAATAAGATACACATATCAAGTAAAATATAAATACATTTCATACTATTATGTAAATGGTTTGATCAGCTAAGGATTATTTTCTGGCCTTCAGTCAGGAAATCAAAATAGCAAAGTGGTGAAACAGACATTATTATGACTTCCTCTTGGCCCATGAGATCATAATCTTGAATATACATATATTAAACATATATCAGTTTATTCCTTCTTGAGCCATTCAGACATTTAAGCCTTCCTCTATCCACTCAGCATGGTCAGGATTAAGTCTGATCTCAGGATAGGACATGTTTCATCTGGCAATCTATATCCATTTCGATCCTTATTGTGCACCAACTGGTCTTAGATCTTCCCTGTGTACTTCAATATACCAAAGATACCACCACCTGCAATAAAAATGGATTAACTGTTATTCATTTATTAATGATCAGGAGTATTAAGCCATTACAGCTTGGACTCATATTTGTCTCGTAAAGACTTTTAGTTTACCAAAAAATGAAAAACAATACCACATTTAAGAAACATGCTGCATGCTTAAATCATGTGTGAGTTGGTATCCACTGGAGGTTAGACCCACTATTTATATGCAAGTTCATTAGCAAAATTTTTTTTTTTTTTTAAAGGCCATCTTAAGTCAAAATTAATCATATTAATTGAAAATAAACTGTGAAAATTTTCACATGGTCGAGAAATTACTGATTAAATACTCAAAATTGTGAGACACTGCAACAATTATTATTTTCTAACATGTCATTTGTCTTAGAGAACCAATTTCTTTGCCAAGCATACTGTAATCTTTTACAGCTATCACTAATAGATTTTACTAATGGTTAATTTTCACAATTTATTTCCTTCTATATTTGCATCTTTTCTTGCCAAGAATAGACATCGTATCTGTGAAGCATATTCCCGGTTGCTATGGCTCTTCCCCAATACCATCCTGGTTAATGAATAACAGATGATATGTGATTGAGGAAGCAGAAATGATGGTAAATTCATGCTCGTGTGTAGTACTGACCGACTGCTCCCACCCCGGCAATGGAGCCGATGGTGATGCCCGCTATAGCACCCGGTGAAAGCCCTGAATTGGGTTCCTTAACAATCTCAGTGGCAGGAGCTGTTTCAGTAGAATTAATTGTGGCTGTGGTGATAGCGGTGGTGTCGGATGCGTTGACCGTGGCCATGTTGGATGTATCAGTTGTAATAGTCGATAGAACAGTTGATATTTCTGTGACGGCGGTTTCTGGCATTGTGCTAGGGCTTGTCTGTGCTCCACACAGAAATACTGTCAGGAGAATGAAAAAGGGTTAAAAGGCAAAATCATGCAAAGGTTTCTCAAAAGGTTAACAAACCTCTGTTCCTGTGGTGCTGACAGAAACTAGTCACAACTGCTGACTTAAAATGTGTTTTTCTTTTTAAACATAACATTTTCTACAATTTATCAAAAAGATCCAGATTAAAGATTTCAGTTTTCAGCAGTTGACATTTATTATCAAATATCAAGATAATGGAGTTCAGTACATATTTACAGCTTTGTGTTCTTAATTGGACAGTGTCAGAGATCATAAACTCAACCTTTGCTCTAATGACGCTATTAAAAAAAAAACCCCAAAGGCCTAACCCTTTGATTACCAGGAAACGCTTTAACTTTGGTCCACCACCACTAAAGTTTGCTATGATTTGTGCTACAACTATGATTAGATTCTATGCTAACACCATGAAACAGATCATCCTTCACACAAAGAAATGAAAGGTCAGTCTAGATAGGGATGTGGTCAGAATTAACCATTAAAACCTTTTCAACCTTTAAAAAAAAAATTATGAATTAAAACAATTTATTTGACGTATATATACTTAATATTTCAGTCAGCTGCCATCTGAGGGCAAAGAGATGTTTTAAAAAAGATAATCTTGTGATGCTTCATGTGTGAATAACAATTAATTAATAATCTTTAGTTATTCTCTTTAAACTCTCTTTTTTAAAAAAAAGGATCATTTTTAAAGGTTTATGTATTCTATTTATTTATTTATTTTACCTGTGGTAAGAAGGCAAAAAGCCTGTAGAAGAAGACTCAGCTTCATTGTGCTTTGAAAATGGGGAATAAATCGACGTTGTCAAAGAGACTCCTCAGGTCAAAAGCTGCATGAAAAACACAAACGCACAAACATGGCGGTGAGTTAATTTCTCTTAAATCTCTCACTGACAGACAGAGAATATATTATAGCAGCTTTGGTGTTTTCATATCTGAACATATTTTGATTTGGTAGTGAGTTAAATGCATCTTAAACTCATCTTAAAGTTTATCGCCTCATTTT
Source organism: Etia nguti (assembly GCA_015106755.1). Classification (NCBI taxonomy): domain Eukaryota; kingdom Metazoa; phylum Chordata; class Actinopteri; order Cichliformes; family Cichlidae; genus Etia; species Etia nguti. Next base: position 3,913 of record VUQG01044575.1, read on the forward strand.
AGGCTGACCTGAATTTATCATATGAGGCAGATAAGAGTAACTTCAATCAAACTGACATCAATAATGTGTGGGAATAATGTATTATAGAAGGCAAAAATAATAAAAATATCTTTTTAAATAAATACCAATCACGCCTATATTCATTTACATTTCATGGATCTATATCACCAAGGAATCACTGATTTGTAAATAAAACACAAAACTCTCAAGCTAGTATTTGTGATCACATCAGAGAGGTAGTAAGAGTATTTACCCGGACACCACCGCAGTCTACGGATGAATCCAAAAGATTTAAGAAAACCTCAAGAGGAAAACGGACTTACTCACCTGAGAGGGTGTGACTGATGCCTTGCTTCCCTTCTGCCTCCCATCTGATATATTCAGACAGCTACTTTTATGACCCTGTTATCTCCCGCCCAGTCATTCCCAGCCCTCCCACATACCAGACTTCCGTCTGGAGGTTAGTGTTGCAACATGTACCAATTAAACAGGATTATCAATACTTTCCAAGGAGATGTAATTGGTGTGCGTTTAGTGTATGGAACTGCATAAGGAAGTACTGCTTCCTGTGTGATAATAAAGCTAAAGGTGCTAGGACAGGCAGGCAAAGCAGTATGGGCCAACTTATGACGTTTTAGTCCTGTCTGCGTTTTTAACTTCACCTGAGTGTCTTAAACAGTCAGAAAAGTGAATAATATGTGGTATGAATGCAGCCAAGCCCTTTATAGAAAGTAGTTGTGAGGATGTCAGATAATCTATAATGTAATGAAGCCAGTGGTAACATCAAAAACAGGCTATCTTTAAGAGAAGGAAGGTCATCTGCTTAAAATAACTGGTCATGTTTACCTGAGAGGCACCTGATGTGGCCGAATTACTTTTTTTCTCTCACAAGCAAGAACGGAATTACATAATCATGTTACAAATTAATCTGGGATTGACAGTTTCCATACAATTTTCCTATTCGTACTCAATAATCATTAACTTTCCCCTTGACTTCACCCAGTGTTGTATCTGCTTTACTGTCTTTTTAAGGAAAACTTGCAAAAATATAAAAAAAGAGAGCCATAGCAACCGTTTCTACGGAGTTACACTTACCTGAAAACGTTCAGCACGTCACATTCGAGGTCTTTGCGTTGCTTTTACTTGCTTCTTCACCTTATCTTTGAGGCACTTGCTAGCAGTGGTGGCTGGAAAGACTAAATACAGAGGCTACACAGCCTGGTAAATCATGGTCACTGCCTTCTGTTTGCTCAGCTTGGCGAGCTGTCCAGCTGACTGTTTCTGAAAACATACCGTCACTATAGCACAGCAGCATGTCCTTAACACAATTTGGAATGAAAGAGTCAAAGCTGCCAGTTTTTTTTTCCCCCCCACAGTGACTAGCAACTGTTCAACAAATTCAAAACAAATGCAGCAAAGGGAGAGTTTCACCTTTTCTGAGCCCGTTAAAAAAAAGGCCCACTGTTGATGATCATGTGTGAACTTTAAAAGTTTACTACATTCTTTCAACATACAGTTGTGTATCGATAAGAGCCCTGTGGTAGAGCAATATGTCAAGTGTACTTTTGAGATTTTTGAGATTCGTACTACCAGGCTTGGCATTTCCAGTTTTCCTGGAATGTTCTGAAAAGTTAAGCAAGCAAATTGGGGATCAGAATGAGCTAGAAAGGCAATTTAAGTGTCTTTCACTGTAGCATGGCTACTGAAAACTTTAGGCTTTGCAATAAATGGTCTAAAAAGGAGGAAATATGCAGTGAGAGCCACTTTTCCTTGTTGATGTTGTATGCAGAGCAGCATCTCTGAAGGCACAACGCAGATGGGGAGATGCGATGGCCTACTCTGCCCTGCTTTCCTTTCGGCCTGTTGTGGGGCAGGGCTCATCTGCAGGCACCGGTGATACCGGCAACACCTGGGCCCAGTGTGCCAGAACCAGATATATGTTTTTAAAATGGGGGGAAAAGGGAATGAGGAAAAAAGAAAATCTAGTTTGCTGCTCAGCTATATGAGCCAAGAGCTTCCTCAGCAGATCTGAGCTCTCTTCTCAGTTGTATGTCATCTGCTATTATTGGATTGGGTTTAAGCAGGGCAAGTGTGCTAGGAAGACAAACCATTAAGTGCTTTAGATGGATGTGCTTTAATGCACCGCAAGTAGAATTTATAAATGGTTTCTGCATCGCAGTGTGAGCCACAGAAGTGATTTGCTGGAGGGATACACTGGGTTTGACTTTTACTGAGGCCTCTTGTTTTTGTTCTTTAACAAAACAGTCAAGGAAAAAGAGAAAGAAAAGAAAGAGAAAGAGAAAATGGTCTGTGTTTCCAGAATGATATTGAAACACGGGGCTTCTTTGTATTTTTAAATATGTAAAGTGAGCCGTGGATATTCATTTCAGCTCATTGTTGACTGAAAGTTTGGACGCTCAAAAGCCCAAAGGACTTGGTGAACAAGTGGGTGGACAAGAAACTCCGATAGGCTCCGTGATCCATATTACCCAAGAGCCAAGAAACTAAACAAACAAATAAATGAAATGACCAGAAATGTAGTTTCTTAAGATTTTTGTTTGAGTGTTAACTCGATTCGTCCAAATATCAGTGCAGAATTTCACAAACAAATGTAACAAATGGGCTCGTTTAGCAAATGAAAGAGGAAAAAGAGCAGAGAGAGTTGAAACTGACCTGTATTTGAGAGAAGCCACCAACTTAGAATTGTTTTGTTAAACAAAAACAGGATGAAACTGATTGGCATCGAAGTTATTGGGAATGTTTAGCAAGATAATATGCATACTGAGCATTCTAATGGAGACTGTAGCAACTTTGGCTGCCTCATTTCAATCTAATATTTGATGCTTTAAAACATTTGAGAATCGGTATTATGATTTAGTTCTCATTTTTAAGTAAATGGTAAATGGACTGGTTCTTATATAGCACTTTTTTACTCAACCTAAGCGCCTGAAGAACATGCCTCATTTACCCAAGCACTTTTTTCTATGCTCAAGTGCTTTCTAACATTCCTGCAGTTAGTATCTTGCCCAAGGATATTTGGCATGCAGACTGGAGCAACCAGGGATCAAACCACCAACCTTCCAATTAAAAGACTACCTGCTCTGCCTCCTGATGCACAGCCACCCCCAGTGAGGTAACGGTTTGTATATAATGATTTAAAACAATCGAGACTACCGAGTCTGTACGCTGATGACAGCAGCCGCTGAAAAAGAGTGAACAACATAAAAGCTGTGTACCTTTAAAAAAGTGGCACTTCAGTTCTAACCCGATGACTACTGACCTGAGGTGAATGTGTAATAAAAATATAACTTTGTCATTGAAAAATAATGCGACATGATGAAATAAGTCACTAGAATAAAAGTGTTAAATTGTACTATCTATAAACCTGCCGAGCAAAAGCAAGTATTTAAAAAAGCAAATGTCTGAGAATGGATCCTTGTGGAACCCCTGAGCGAAAATTAGTTTCCATCAAACATGAAAACTATGATGTGGGATGTGTGGATATTAACCCCATCTTCTAGTTGGTTTCAGTATTATGCAGTATTGCGTTCTTAGTTATGTTTCGCAGGAAATGTAATTCCGGCCTGGATTATGATTGTTGGATCTTTTCCAGGAAACAATGCAAACAGACAGAAGATAATTTGTTCTTGGGCCACATCCAAGTTACACAGCAGCAAAGGATGAAGGATGGCTGTGCAGGACTTTGTACTGTTAGGTGAAGAGAAGGTTGCCCTCTACTTTTCATCGAGACATATTGTAGTCTTAACTAAACCTTTTAATAGCTATCAAGTAAATTACTATAACTCTTCAGATCAGCACATCACATTTACATCAGAGTGACGAAACCCTCTACAGTAATAGCTACAGTAATTATGAAGGAAGTGAAGGGGATATTTTTATAGGGCAAAAGATAATTGTTTTCTTTTTTTTTTTAAGTTATTTTTATCAGACTTATTATGCTAGAGGCTAACAGGTCGGGGTCATATCAGATGAGCTCAGTGATCAGATTAGGCTTCTTCAAGGACATTCAAAGCTCTTCTTTGGATGTTGGCTTTTCCTTCAAGATGACCCCACACTGCTTCAATATTGGGAAGGCTCTGGGAAGGCCAATCAATCACTGACATTTTCATTGTGTGTTTTTCTCTCCGTGTATGCTTTCAATGCACTGACAGTGTGTTTAGAGTCATTTTCAGGCTGATAAATGAAGCAGTTACCGATAAGATTTTTTCCAGATACTACGGCATGGTGGATCAAAATCTGATGGTACTTTTCCATGTTCATAATTCCATCAATTTTGACAAGATCTCCAACACCACTGACTGAAAGGCAGCCCCAAACCGTGACAGAACCGCCACCGTGTTTTACAGATGACTGTAGACACTCACCGTTGTGAAGGAGGACATCAATCCTGTTATCACTGGTTTTCAGTCCAGCTCTTGTGTAATTTAGCATACCTCAACATTTCCCTGTTTAACTTCCTTAAGAATGGCATCTCGACAGCCAACCTTCCACTAAAGCATTTCTGATGAGGTCTCAGTAAACAGTAGGTGGATTAACCGAAGGTCCAGATGTATCTCTCGGGACCTGCTTTGTGTCGGATTTTTTCGTTTTTCTTGAGTACATGGCTTTCAGACACTATTCATAAGCTGTAAATATATTTTTTCTAGTTCTGCGACTTCCTCTTTTGTCCAGTTTCCTCAAAAATGTTAAGAACACACTGTACACCATGCTGAGATATGCCAGGTTTCAGCTAATAGATCTTTTTATTTTATGTCTTTCAAACTGTGTTATGTTAGTCATTTACAACGTGTATATATAAAAGATATAAAATATGTATGTGTGTGTTTCTGAAGCTCAGGTCCTCTACCAGAGGCCTGGGACGTTGAAGGTTCTGCACAGTATCTAAGCTGCCCCGGCAATCCTCTGGACTCAACCATCTGATTATTACAGTAAAGGTATGACAAACAAAGAGCCATTTGAAATATCTAAGATATCTTGGATGTTTTAGGGCTAATTAAGTTTTACATCATGCAGTATGCACTTTTATTACTTCATATTCTTTGTGGTTAAGAATACATCTGCAATAAAAGTGATAGATGTGTTATTAACATGAGGTAGTCATAGAAACTAGGACATGAGCTCACACCCAGGATAATTGTGTCATTAGGTTTTATCTTTGTGGAGTGGAATTTATTTTGTACAGAATCCACCCAACTCTCCTAAACAAGTCTGCACATGTGTATCTTTGTTAGTTACAGGCCTAATCTACAGTGTTTCACTCACGCCCTCTAAAATGACCGCAGCATCTGTCCTGATGTGGCACCGGTACACTCCACCTATTCTGTGAGTGAATTCTGAGTATTTTGATGTCACTCAGGGTGACGGTGGTCTAAGGTATAAGATCAGAGCAAATTTACCACTACCCCAAAACTTTAAAACTATTTACTATGATAAGGTATCAGTAACAGGATAAGACAGACGATGATGTCAAGGAAAACTTAACCCTGTTCCGCTTACGGGACAGCAAAAAGGACACAGCACAGTAAAGTTTCGACAGTTTTTACATTTTCTTTGCCTCCCAAATTTTCTCTTCTCTTGTTTTCTAGAGAACAGGCTACAACGGAGTATTAGGGCCACATTAAGAAAAAGAATATTAGTGTTCATTTTGAGATTAAACACTCAAAATACTATTACAGTCATGTCAGGTCGAAACAACTGCCACAGCTCTTACACCTGCTAAAAAAAAGCCTTGTGTAGATGAGTTAGTGAAACGACTTGATCCGCTGTCTTATCGTGTCTTGTGACACAGCATACATCCCCTTTACTGCACGAGGGCGCAACCAATCGCCAGCCACTTCATTTTGAACGAATCCAGCCAGGTCTTCTAAGTTTGTGTGTTTTGTTCCTTTTGACCAGATGTAGATTTCTCTTCCTCACACTTATCACTTGTTTTATGTGCTAAAAGAGAAATTACTACAGTGTTACCAAAGCTGATTCTGAAGTACGATTTCACTAACTCATCTACAAAGATTATTTAGACTTTTTTTTTTAATCTTAAACTACTGTTTTGAATTTAATCTTGAAATTTCAACTGTAATCCCAAAATCAATAATATATTGTACGTAGCCCTTCTACCCCTTTGTAGCAGGCCGATAGCGTTTATGGCTGTGGTACACCTTTCATGACGGATGTGTTTTCCTCATTACACTTACAGATCCCTTCAAAGATCATTAACGTCTCTGACAAAGGCCATGCCTGTTTCTGAAACAATAATACACTCATCCGGCAGCCACGCACACACTTTAGACTTTACACTTTGGACTTCTTTACTTACTATTCATTGTTACACATTTTCAGAGGAAATGAAACATCTCATAATGGTCACATTTACAATAGGGAATCGCGGGTTTATTGGCATGGTGGAGCTTGGAGTCCATCAAGTTTATTTTTAAAGCCTAACCTAGACTCTAAACACTCATTGTAGTTATTGTTATGTATGTCATGAAAAAATTCCACAACTTGTACAAATGCACATATTCAAATGGCCAATAACTGACAGCAGAGGCTTAAAAGGTTTGTATGAAGTATCATGAAGTGCTATCTCTTAGAATAACTCAAAGCAAAGCAGGCTAAGCTTTAAAAAACAAATAATCCCTTATTTGTAAAGCCGAGCTACAGCCAAACGCTGATTAGGGTCCAAAACTGCTTCTCGGCCATAAAATGTGTTATTTTTACCTTTTTTATGGCGTTTGTGGATACATCAAGGTGTAAAATGAGCATTTTGAAGATGCGTCTTGTGGGTTTTAGAAATTCGGATCTGACATTTTTCTGTTTATCTGATACTTCATAGCAAGTCTACTATTTTACTGATTACCTGGGAATATAACTGTCAGATAGATATTATTTTTTATTATTAATCGATCATCTCAGGCACTGTTGCTTTGACAGCTTGTTTGTGAGTTCCTCTGTCCCTCCTGATGCCATCACAATTTAATTTTAGGGTTTAATTACGTTAATCTGAATTCTATCAGACATTCATGCCAATGACTATTATAGCCTGACCAATACCAGCTGGTGTGTGGATCATGTGGAAAAATATAGTTAGTCATGTGAAAAGAATTTCACAGGTACCTGTGCAGTTTTTTAAAAGTATGCTCTTACTGTTCCAAATGGAGTTAAGAGATCAAGGTGCTACTAAACAAATGCACATGATTTATTGATCGTTAGCTAATGAGACATCCCACATAAAGCCGAGGTTTGGGCGGTTTGATGGTCCTAATCCTTCCAGTAGTGGATATCTCAGCAAATTCATCCTAAAGTCAGACTGTGTAATTCTCTAAGAAACTGCTAAAAACCAAAGAGCTACGCCTCGGACCCTAGTGGCCTCAGTTACCATGTTAAATGTTAAAATTCATGACAGTACGATTAGAACAAGACTGAGCAAGCATGGCTTGTTTAAAAGAGTTGCCAGGGGAAAACCTTTTCTATCTAAAAAGAAGATAATCACCTCCAGGACTCTCCTGGAACAATGTTTGGCCATAATCAGAATCAAACACAGCATTTCCACAGTAAAACACGGTGGTGGAGCGAGCCGCAGGACCTGGGCACCTTGTAGTCACTGAATTGACCTCTGTACACCAAAGTATTCTAGAGTCAGATGTGAGGCCATCTGTTTGACAGCTAAAGACTGCTTAAAACTGGTTCATGCAACAGGACAATGATCCCGAACAGGAAAAAGAAAAAGGCAAGGTGTTGTGTCGACCCAGTCAAAGTGTAGACCTCAGCCTGACTGAAATGCTGTGGAGAGACTGTGCATAGACAAATACCTGCAAACATCAATGAACTGAAGCCACCAAAAATTCCCCACAACAATGTGAAAGAAAAAGTCATGCAGAAAACAATCCATTCAACAGTTTCAAAATTAAAAGTGTTCTGCAGGGTATCGTTTTTCTCAGGACTGCAGAGTCCTGAGAAAAACTCTATTTTTCCACACAGCTGTATGTACTGCTGTGTGCAGTGAACGGAATACCTTCTTGCAAATAAAATGGTTACATTTTTGACACTTCCATCCACTTTGTGGAATGTCCAAGGAGGGTGAATTTGGGTGTGGCAAATATGGAGATTAGTATTTTATAGGGGTTTTTATATTATGTGTCTATGATAAGGAAAAAAGCTACCATCTGAGATTTGCATTCAGATAAGCCACATGACCCTTTACCTTGTGCTCAAACTGAACTCACTTTTTTTCCTTTTGAGATTCCTCTAAGCTCCCTTCATTCCCGGACCCTCCATGCTACTATTCAGGTGTGCAATAAACAGTGCTCTGTTTATGTATTTATTACATATTTCTTTACCATGTTGATGTGAGTTCAACATTAGGACCTGTTATTAGGAAACAGAATTATAAAACCTGCTCAATTAAATAGGTTTTAATAAAGAAAAAGGCACATTAATAGAGGATATTATATTATAAATATATGTATTAGAGCAGTGGGTCTCAAACTTTTCACAATGAGTCCACCTCATAAAATATGTGGCTCTTGAAGTACCACCCTTATGACCGACACATTTATTTTAACTATCATAAACAGGATGTGACAAGTGATAATAATAACAACTGTACTGCATTAAAACATTCACAGCAGGTGGGATATCCAATCTTTAAGTGACGATCTGATGAATCCTGCTTCTGGGTCCAAACTACTCTGCATTTATTGAGGCTGTTGTGTTTTTAACATGTTTTAATGCTTTTTATCTTGTTTTATTTAATCTGAACAAGCCCCTAAAAAAGTCAGTGATCACTGTCGCCCTCTCTCGGTTTTTATCATCACTATTCATTTTAAAGCTCAGTTTTTAAAACCTTACAATGTAACTACAGCCCAGCAGTATATTAATGACTAACCTT
>VUQG01044577.1:16587-30925 GCA_015106755.1 Etia nguti
GCCTCTCCCTGAGCCTGGTTCTGCTGGAGGTTTCTTCCTGTTAAAAGGGAGGTTTTCCTTCCCACTGTCGCCAAAATGCTTGCTCACAGGGGGTCATATGATTGTTGGGTTTTTCTCTGTATGTGTTATTGTAGGGTCTACCTTACAATATAAAGTGCCTTGAGGCGACTGTTGTTGTGATTTGGTGCTGTATAAATAAAATTGAATTGATTTGAATTAAAAATAAGCAACATGGCCACATATGCTAATTCGTCGTATCTTTTAAAAGGAGCTCGCTTAGGTGGTTTCAGTCGACTTGTGCTTAGGCCTTAATTAAAGGCCTGCCTGCTTACTGGAATTATTACTTTTATTTTTTGTTCTTGTTTCTCTTTGGGACATAAATTCTTTGGACTGTTGACTGTGATGTGTGATGTCATTCTGGGTCTGAAACCGTTGGAGTTACCCGCTCCCTCCACTGCCTCATCTTCAGCTGTATAAACTCCAACATCATCACTCATAAAGTGAGTGCTACAGTGTATTTCTCTTGTTAACAAACTGGCACAAATGTGAAGCTAATGCTCCAGTTTGAGTAGTTTTTAGCTAAAACACTTGTAGCTGTAGTGGTTTCGTATTTGTATTTTGTACGCTGAAAAGTTTGCTCAGCAGAAGGTTGTCCTGTGCTTCCCATTTGGCAATTACTGTCTGAAAGCAGCCTAACGGCAAAGAGTTCAGACACTGGAAAGAACAGACTGGACAAAAACACTTGAAGTAGTCAGAGGAACCCCAAAGTTAGCCAGATTGTTTGAGCCAACTTATTTCTTAGCAAGGATGTTCACACACAACACTATTAATGTTACCAGCCATGTAGTTCATTCACATAGACAGACATATTTTTTTTTCAGCTCATTTGGTTTGAATGATGTTGACACAGAAGTGCAGTGGTTAGCACAAAACTTCCTTGTTCGAGACTGGAGGTGGAGTTTGCATGTTCTCCGGGTTCCTCCCACAGTCCATAGACATGCTTATTAGGTTAACGGCTTGATATGGTCTGTCTCTAAGTGATAGACAGGTGACCTGTCTGGATGTTCACCCCATTATTACACAGATGCTTGTTAAAAATCTAACCTGCAGAAGTCATGCTGCAGATATAAAGAGGGATGACTTGAAAAAAGCAAAAGTAATTATGATCTAACTGGCTAATTCGTGGATCATATAGCATCAACAGGATTGCACTGGTTTTCCCTTTGCTTTGCTTATACCAGATACTTAATGGTTGCTGATTATTACACATAATAGAGGACTCCACACACACACATGCAGTGATCACACCCGGCCAGCGACTTCAGCTGCGGTAATTAAAGAAGCGTTAGCAGTGAGTGAATAAAACATGCATCAATCCCTCTTCCCTTCATTCGAACCCCCTCCTCCATTCTCTCCTCTGCTTGTCTCTTTTTTTTTCGCTGTCTGTTCCTTTCTCTTTCACCCACCCTGATGTAATTCTCCGGCATCTTCCTTTCCTCCAGTTCATCTGCACCCCCCCAACCACTATTATTGTGCTGCTTTCCTCATCTCCTTCCTTGTTCCTGCTCTTGCTCTTTTCTGCCCTCATTTCCTCCTTTATCATAGTCTCCCTCCTCTTACTCTTCGCCTCCTCCCGTCAGACTCCAGCCTCTCCTCTCTAGCATTCCCCAGAGATGAACCAATGTGCGCAAGCTGTTGCAGCAGGAGCAGTACGGGTGTAGATAGAGCTATCGTGGTGGGGATGAGTTGCGTGAGAGTATGTGTGCGCTTATGTGCGCACATCTAGACGCTTGGAAACAGGTAGTTTTTTGCACGCGCGCACACGCACGCACCTTGTACACACTGCAGGTGCTGCATCAAGATAAATGAGCCATCATTAGCCAATCAGGTCAGCCGGTGGGAGGGCGATGGAATACCGAGAAACGAGATCAGCTAGTGGAGGTCAAGCCTCTGACAGGAGGGATGTGTGTATTCATGTGTGTGTCTGTTAGTGTGTGCTGCACGGTGAAAGTGAGAAGGAGGATTCCCTGATTAGATCTAAGCAAAGTTTTCTTCTCCTCCTGCTTTTTCTGCTCAAACTTCCCCTTCCTTCCTCTGTTACTGTCTCCCCCCCACCCTCCCTCTCCCCACCAGCACTCCTCTGGGAAAGTTGAGCGTTGCTGAAGATTGTTGCACTGCCATTTGACGGCCTAATTGGTATCTGCGGCCGGTTGTTTATCTCTTCATGGTGACTGGGTGCAGTGAAGGAGACAGCGATTGAGGAGGAATTTAAAAGCGTTTCAAAAGTCTCGTTTGCACCTCTGAATTTCTGCTGGAGGAAGAAGCTGATGTCATATTATCTCTTCAAGCTCCAGGGGAAAGCCTAACTAGTTAGAGAGAAAGTCAGACTCACATATATTTTCATTACAGCACCGTGATCTATGAGCGTGCATGTGCATGTGTATGTTTGCCCTCCTAACATTTACTCTGGGGCTAATACAAATGGATTTATGCATAACGTGCTCATTCTCACAGCTAATGTGCTGCTGGGATGGAGGAAGGTAAATGATAAACCCCATGGAAAAAAAACCTCTAATCTCGCATATTCTCTCCCTCTCTCTATGAATGTGTGTGTGTGTGTGTGTGTGTGTACATGTATAAAGGGCTTTCAGGATGGCCGCTAGCTTTCTTTGATCACTAATCCTTTCTCTGGCCTGACTTTCTGTCCCTCGTTCTTTTTTTCCTCTGCCCATCTCTCCGCTCTCCTCTCATCTCCTCTCCCGCGCTCGCCTCGCACTGCCCGTTGCCATGTCTGCATTGTGAGCAGCTTACAGGCGGATATCTAGGACAGGGTGCCCTCTCTCTGTCTGTTTCTGACTCAGGGTAGTTCTCCTTTTTCCTCTCGCCGCTGCTTTACTATTCTCTGATTTCTCAAGCGTTAAAGATGCACTCCTTTCTTTTCTTTTCTTCTCAAAAAACACAATACATTCTGTTTATTTAGAGTTTCTGGTCCACGGCATCATTCCTCCTGTTCTTGCTGGGTATGATGCAATGCTTTTCCTAGCACACCTTTGAGCATAAAGTGCAGCGCAGGGCAGGCGTTTCAATGGAAAATCAAGTGCACCAAAAACATGTGTAAGTGTTAATGTGAAGCACATTTTGCTAGCCTAGTGTGTGACTTGGTTTTTCATGTCAGAGTATTTTTATCTGCTTGACCTTAGATTATTCTACGAAAATCAGTGGAAATAAGGATCTAAATTATTTTTAACCAATACAAACTGATGGAATAACATAAAAGTACAAGAAGAAGAAGAAGAAGAAGAAAAATAAAGGAAATGTTCAAAAGACAACAGAAACGGAGTGCAGTGCAGGGTTAACAGCTACACAATTAGCCCTTAGAAATATTATGAAATGAGGAAATTAGTGTTTTGAAGTTGTTGCCTGGGCTCTGGGAACTTTAGTAATATTATCACTACTGAAAGGTTAAAACGAGACATGCAAACACAGACAAACAGGCACGTTTGGTGCGTACAAGACTAGCTTGTTATGTGCTACAAATATGAGCGAACACATTCGATGTCTGGGATCAATAGAAAGACTGCAAAAACGGTACTGTTGAATATGGAGTAAAAATTGCATTTTCTCAGGTCAGGCCACACATCTTAATAATTTTTTGAACAAAATTACATATTTTAGTTACTGTGCTGTAAGCTAACGTCATAAGCTAATTTGCTAAGACCTTAAGTTTAGCAGTTTTTGCTCTATAGAAAACTAAAGAAAGGACTGGATTTTGTCCTTCGTTTCCTTTCGGGTCGTCGCTCTAAGAAGAGATACTTTTTTGGATGAACGGTGAATTAAGTTTTTAACCAATATATGAACTGTGAATACTGAAAGGACAGTTTTAACACAGTTTTTGCCTGGCAAAATAAAAGTGCCCTCTTTCATTTCTCTCCATTCATTTTCCCTATCCTGAGATCACTGTGACCTTTCTGTCCTCTTTTTTTCTTGCTTTCTCTCTCACTCGCTATCTTTCTCCTCGCTCTCAGTTTCAGGTAATCTGTCCAACCAGCTGAGGCGAGAAATCTCTTGACTGCAGCGCACACAAACAGTCTCTCTCTGTCCCTGTTGCTCTCTCTGCCTCTCTCTCTCTCTCACAGTTCACAGCTCATCTAAAGCTCCTGCCAATGCTCACAGCGTTATTATTCACCATGTTCATAACTTTACCGAGGAGCCCTGTGGTCGGCCAGACAGTTGTAGTGCTACCGAGACCTCGTAATCTCTCTGCTCTCTGCGCGGGCCTTGTTAAGTCTTATTCTCCACTGGGAACCTGGAGGTTATAATTATCCTACCTCGAGCGGTCCGGGAGCACCTCGGTGGCTCTCTGTAGTTCCGGTGTCACTCCAAGAAAAAGGCAACAGAGACTTCTACAGAAGGCAAGTGATAGCACAAAAGCACCAGCGCTGGGGACGCTAAGCTCTAAATTTTCCAGGTAAATGATTTTGCTGTTGGTGAGTGCTGTTTCTACACCATCTCTTACAAGAACAACAGAACACGTCCAACCACACTTAGCTTTGACAGTAGGCGTATTTTCTATTAATGTTTTGCTGCTCCATGGGTCATGCTAAATATGTACTCTCCACTTTCAGGGAATTGAGGAGTTGAACAAAGCAGCGTGAAAACTGTATAAATATACCCCAAAAAAGGTGTTCTTTTTTTGTGAGATTTTCTTAAGCTCAGTTGTTCTCTTGGTCTCTCCAGTTGTTTTGGGGTGCTAACACGCTATCGCCTGAATAACAGTGTTTATTAGAACCACAAATTCATGTGTTGTAGTTCTGCAGATGGGATTACTCCCACGCACGGACACATGGAGATTTTCTCTGTTTACCATCAGCAGGTCCCACTCTTTGGAGAAATAAATTCCCTTCTTGAACACCAAAGCAATGAGCACAGGAACAACACCAGTTTCCCCGGGTACATTGCGTCTAGATAAGACCCTACTATCGGTCAGCCTCTACCTCTAGCCACCTACTCTTCCATTTGAGAAGCCTGCTTTCTAGAATTATGGCAAACTGACAGACTAAAATCACTTGCAATTATCCTCAAAGTAATCTGGCATTAAATTTTACCTTTTTAGTTTCAATAAAAATCATCCTCACAAGCAATTGTCAGATAGGGTAGTTGAGTCAGATGTCCCCAAACAATGATCCGTAGCTGTTTCTGTCTCTTTCCTTTTCATCACACTTTAAAACGAATGTTTAAAATGACTCGTGTATAAAACATTTTTGGTCTAACCACCATGATGTACTGTTTGCAAAGTATTTTTACAACTCGTCATTTCCCCAGACCCCTGCAATGGTGGTGTAGTGCAAAGTTGACATGACGTAGCGCAACAGTAGCCGGAATAATGGAAAAGACTGCAGGTTTTAGTAAGCCAGATTTATCCTTTATGGGCCAGAATATATAACCTGGTTAGTATGGAACACTGGCGTGTTTTACTGTTTTTGGATTGTTTTTGATCTCTTGATTCAAACATAGACTTAAGGCATTTCCAGTGTAGAAGTGCCTTAAACCTGCTTTCTTTCTTGTGTCCAACAAGGATGAATGGTTGAAAAGGAACTAGACCTGTTGTGTAGAAGTCTGCTGGAAAACAGATCTGAGTTGCCTCGCTCCGTGACCTCAGTAAACACTTTCCTTGAGTTTATTGTCTTAGTTGGTAGTTTCAAGTCTTAGCAGCTTACTGATTGCATTATGGCAGCAATTCCCAAAGTCAAGAGTGCTGCGGCCCACTTAAAAGTCCCACAGGGCCCACCTGAGCTTCACTGCAATCAAAATACAAGAGAAAGTGATGTGTTTCCTTGAAGATTTTATAAAAAACCCCCAACATAAATCGCTAATGCTACACAGTCATATGCAAAGTGTCAAGGCCAATGTGTGACCCACCTGCCACAGGGACACAAACTTCAATACAAAATCAAAAAATTATTAGCTTTTATTCACTTTTTTATTAATAAATACATTTATGTAAATATGTGACTTAATTTCTGTTAGTACTGCGGCCAAGTGTAGTACCTTCAAGGGCCACCAAGGGGCCCCGGCTCACTCTCTGGGAATCCCTGCATCATGGCTGCTCATTTTTCAAATTGTAGTCCCCCGTTTGTCAAAATGGATAATTAAGCAAGGCACACTTTAGGCCTCATAGCAAGAAAAGTTACTACTGTATGAACATACAGTGTGTCAGTCAGTCCACCCTCGAACGGTCAGCATAATTTGCAGAGGTCAAAAAACTTGCGTTATTCCGTGTGACTTGTAAAAACAGATATTGTCTGATTCTCATGTGAGAAGTGTCACGATATCCTGTAGAAAGGATGTTTAGGTGGAGGAGCAGGTGAAGTAGCAGTATGGGTTTTGGTGTGTAGCAGGAGGCAAAGATGTGTGTGTGGAGGGATTGAGGGTGATGGGGGAGAAACACAAAGCAGTGGCCTGTGGAGAAGAAAGAGAGCTCCTCTGTGTTTAGAAGTCAATAGGCTCTTTGTTCACTGGTCCTGGGAGACAGTTAGCCATGAGACAGACTGACACTTCATACACACCATAATGTACCTGCGGACACACACACGCAATTTAAATACCTAAGCCCGAGAGGATATTCTTCCATTACCAAATTAGCTGCTTTCCAGGTTTTAATCTTTCTATATACATATGCCACCCTTTATCGCTCAGCCCTCTGCTTTGGTGTCTTTATGTTGAAACAACAGAAAAAACCATTACCTTGACTTTTTCTTTCACTTATCTGGGAGGGTGGATGCTGGGAGGGGTCAGCAGTGGGTTTTTCTGGGTTTTTTTAAAACGAAAACTGGACAGAGGACATTTTGTGTGAGAACAAGAGAAAGAGGGTTGGGGAAAAAGAGAAGGGGGCAGGGCCACAGGTACAGGTAAAAGCTTTGTGCGGGTACCTTAACCGAATACATGAATTCAGATGGAAGAGAGAGCAGGAGGTGATCTGTATGTTGGAGTCAATCACAGAAAATGGCAGGAATTGGTTCTTCTCTGGCTACACAGTGACCTGGAAAAGTGCGTGATTGTAAGTAGAAAAAAAATCTTCAGGTATTTCTGGTAAAAGAGGAACTCGTGACTTTTGGGAGCTATATTGTGTTTCTTCCTAGCGTCTTTGTGCAACCACGACTCATTCAGGGTTTGTTTCAGGCAAATATTCAGAAAGTAGAAGATGTTACCTTTTAAATGAAGTCTCGTGCATTCAGTTTGTTATAGCTATTTGGTTTTTATGAAAAGGGACGGACATTAATCTAATTACACTTAACTTTAGATGGGTTGCCTGTGACCAGGTGAACCGCAAGAGGTTAATAATGTGTAAAACCTTCCATTAAACGAGTACTGTGGAATTCAGGATTTTTTTGGCCATTACAGAGTATAACTTCTGGTTCTTGCACCAGTGAGAGCAGGTAAAGCGCTTGATGGGAAATGTTCTGGATGGGAGGTTTCTCTGTGGCTACTTATTTTCCATGAGAAGAAGTCAGGCACATGTCAGCATGAATCACGCTCACACACAGGGTTCCTGCTTTGTATGTATGTGTGTATGTGTCCGAAGGCAGGCCCGATATAAATAATGGATAAAGGTCTAATAAGTTTTCTGTGGAATGTCTCTGGGCTGTTGACCATTGGGATCAGCATTAGGATTCTGTCACTCAAACTCTGGCATAACACTCGGCTTATGTGTGTTCTACGCACACAAATACACACACAGGTCCACGCTAACACTCCCACACGTCTGGGTACGCGCTCGCAAACACTGATCGCCTTATCTCATTGTCCAAACATGAAGATAACAAATAAACCACATTGTCTGTTTCCACAGAGGATCTCGATAAGACACAAATCAGCTTACGCACACGGACAAACGGACACACGCGTAAATATCTACAAACAGCGCACACAAGGAAGCGGTGCGAGTTTTCACAGGGAATGACGGTGGGAAACAAACGGATTAAAATGAGGATGGATGACTTTGACATTAATCCCACCTGCTTCAAAATCTTTCTGAGTGACCCTTTTGCTCCATTTTCAAGCCCTGATACCTTTATCTCTCATTTCTTCTTATCTTTCCGGCACGTCTTTGCAGCCCTCTGACTTTCCTATTCCCATGCCTGTTGATACAGCAGGCTGCTGAACAAAAGAGGGGATTCCCCTTCAGTCTGAAAAGTAGCTCTTTGTTCACCAAACGAGATACCACATATTGTAGATGTGATTGGGGTTATTAGCTGAATGAGTATATACTATACTGTTGATCACAGTAGTAAATATCAGAGAAATAATCTGACACTAATCTTTTCCAAGCACTTTTTTTTGGCACATTTGCTACTTTTTCACATATACAAGACTACACCTAACAGCAAGTTAGCATGGCTTAGCATAAAAAAACATATATCACAAAAACTGATACCTCTGAAACTCTGAAGGGTTCCAAAGATTTAATGCAATCGTTTTTTGGCCTTTTATCTCAAAGCAGGTGTAAATTATTATTCTATTATGTATTTAGATAGCCTCATTCATTCCTATTCAGTGAGGCCCATCTCATAAGTACCTTCTTCCGCACCCCCTGGCTAAACTGCAGCAAGGCCTGGCTCGATAGATCGACTTCAGCTGTATTTCTGCCATACATCAGGTACCATAAAAGCTGTGGGAACAGGCACTACTTGGAAAGTCATGTATGGAGAAATTATGCAGTTGAGTTGGATTATCTGGAAGAATTCATAGAAAAATAACAGTCAACTTACAGTCAACAGTCCTTGAACAAGACGATACTGAACCCCAAGTTTCTCTCTGATGGATCCATCCAAGTGTGAATGTTATATAGAAAGCAGTTAGGCATAGAAAAATTACTTGTATGAATGAATGAGGCGGGTTGTATGAAGTGCTATGAGTGCTCAAGTAGAGTAGAAAAGCACTATATGAGAAGCAGTCTATTTACCATGTAGGCCGACTATAAAATCTGAATTTAAAATATTCGTCTGAATGAGATTGTGAGAAACAAAGAATAATATATTTTCAGAGTGAAGATTAATAAATAAATTGAATTTTGTGGAAGACAAACATTTCAGCCCCTGGGACACCTCATGACATCGAGAAAAAAACAACAACTAATATATGAAAACTTCTTGCTAAGCTTCTCATCATCATCATCTGCTGTAATCCAGGCCCTGACTTGTTCTGCCAGCATCTGGTATTGTTCCTGGTCAGCCTTTACAAGCAATGCTAAATATCTCTGTTAACTTCAGAAGTTACTTCTAGTTAGAGCTGACTAAGCCAACGAACTATTCAGTTGTAGGGATACTTGGGCATATTACCGCCTCGTAATTAATAATTTCGAGTGAAACTTTTATCAGAGCGTTAAATAATTCAAGTTCATCGCTGATCTACTTTTTTCACAAACAAAAACTTACGCTGTAACCCTTGTTTGTTTCCCACGACGGCTGGTTCATGCACAGGCTGTACTTCATGTGCATATTTGTGGACGCACGTGGGCTCCTTTTTTATGCCACCCTCCCTCTCCCTTGCTCTCTGTTAACGTTGACTCATCCATTTTCAGCCAGTTAATAATTCAGAGGGTCTGCAGGCTGTATTTTCATCTATCTCATCTCTACACTTGCCTGTGAAAGAACCTCTAGAAATTACGCATCGCCAAACAAGACGGTGACTCCGATGGCTGGCAGCGTGGCTGGAGATAGAGAGAGACGGCGAGCCGGATGAGTGGGAGAAGAAGAAGAAGAAAAAGGAAAACAGAGGGGAGAGTGAGTGGAGAAGGCCAGGAGTGGGGGATTGGAGGATACATGGGAGACAAGAAGGATACACAGTGGAGATGGGTGTCTCAGCACTGCTGTAAATCCTCTGCAGGGCCTTGTAAGCTGTCAGACAAGCTGAGGGTGTTAAAGGCATGTAGTGAGAGAGATGCACACACAGACACACACACACTGCGTGTGCATCATTGTGTGGAAAGAAAAGTTTACTCTTGCTACCAGCGTGATGGCTCGCTGCTGTGTTTTATGGCTTTCTATTCCTATGTGATTTTCTCTGGCATGTCACATAGGGTCTAAAGCCATTGGGTACAGAGTGGGAGATCTGCAGACAAGGATTAGATGGATATATGGGATGGCAGTAAAGGGATAAAAGAAGAGCTCATGGAGGTTTAATAGTATATAGTACACACAAATGCATGCGCGCGCACACACACACTGCATATGGCCCGAGGCGTTTTTGTCTCTGCTCTCAGGCAGCCCAGAGCCCAGCTCAGCTAATTGCCCCCATATGAGACAGGTTGAATCAATCCTTAAACCACACACACACACACTCACGTACACGCGTGAATGCAGACACTTCATGTTTTGTCTGTGCTTGTGTTTTTGTCACCCACTCACTCCCTCTTGCACTGTGCGCGCGCGCACACACACACACACACACACACACACTCCCCAGCCAGGCCTGCTGGTGCTGCTGACTCAGGTTGGTATTTAATGAAGCTCTTAGTTTCACCTCGCGTCTCCTAATCTCAGCGCTCATTTGTGATTGGCTGCTCGAACACTGGCGAAAAATGTTAACGCTTGGAGTTTAGTGAGCCTTAAGACGTGTGTGTGTGTGTGTGTGTGTGCGTCTGTCTGTCCATCTGTTTGTGTGAGAGGGAGCCAGAGATGAAGACAGAGTTGCGCAGCGAGAGAGTAACTGAAGCGCAGATATGGATAAATGTAGAAAAATATGAGAAGTGTAAAATTAGTTTTTCTCCTTGCCGAGTGACAGCGCTCAATAGACTATGTGTATGTGCGTTTGTGTGTGTGTGTGTGTGTGTGTAATGACCTATTGACTGAACCCCTGTAACTTTACCTACATGGAGTTTTTTCTTGCTTAATGGGCTGAACATGGTTCTCCGTTAGCGGTGTGTTGGCAGACCGTAGGGAGCTTTGGACCGTCTACCTGAAGAGAGCGTCTGTTACCAGATGGAGGCAATGTCCAAAGTGTGTGTTAGACCGGTCTCTGGGCTACTGTTGCTTGTGCTGCTGTTGGTCACTCAGCCAGCCGTGGAGAGGAGCAAAGTTCTAACATTCAAAGAGCTGAGATCTACTGCAACCGCTGTCTGTGCTTTTCAAACTCTGGTTTTGATCTCGTTCCTGATGAATTCCATGCACGGGAGCATGTTTGTGTAGACTGAAAATCTCTCTCTCTAGGCTCTCTGTAGGCAAATACCTATGCAGCAGCATAAAACAAGTATAAGGCACTGCAAATATGTGGAGACAAGCACATGTAGATATCTATACAGTCACGCACACTGCCTTGAGGAACATAGTGACAGCTGCCTATTGTGATTTACTGAATTAACATCACTTTCACATCTGTACACCTGTACCATATAAATGAAGTTAAATCTCAGATGATTAAGAAGTTAACCAGTGATTTTGCAGGTAAGATCATTTAGTCCTGATCACACAGGAAGTTCCTTCAGCCCATTGGCTCTAACTCTTTCATTCTGTAGAGTGAGTGTTCTCAAACTACAGCCAGTGGCGACCCTTGGTCAAGAAAAAAAAGGTTCTTATATGCTCAGAAAAAGAGTGTGGTTTTTGTTAATCTCTCATCTTTCAGCCATAATATCAGAGTCATGGCTGATACACAGCGGCCATTTTGCTGGACAAATTTACGACATATTTTTTGGAACCAAGCTCGATTTTTGTTTGGATCCGAATAAACAGATCTGTCCAGTCAGACCACTGCATTTAGCAACAAGTGCACTCGTAGCTTAAAATACTACTGAACCAGTCGTGAATATAAAACAATACGGAAATGGTAAAATATCTATTAGAGCCTATTTTACCAATCAGCTCTCTGAAATGGTTTCCCTGCCTCCTCCCCAACTCTGCCAACAAGAGTTCAACCTGCCCCACTGACATCCTGAAATATGTATGAAAGTGGTCGTGATACAGCTACATCTCCTGGATCAATCCATGAAACTTTCCCTGTTGCTGCTTTCTCTCAAGAATTTGATGGGTTAGGAATCTGTTTCTTCCTCATCTTATTTGGAAAGATTAGGACCATCTCATCATCTCTTGCTTACATTTTTTTTTACAGTGCATTTTTTTAGGACAGATTTTCCACATAAACACAACACATTTACAACACAAACACTGACAAATACAACAGGTGTCAGATGTCACCTCAACAAAAACGTGACTACAAAAAATTAACACAAACATAAATGATCACTCTGATATTCAAGGTGCTTTATATTGTAAGGTAAAGATCCTACAATAATACAAAGAAAACCCCAACAATCAGAAGACCCTCTATGAACAAGCACCTTGGCGACAGTGGGAAGGAAAAATTCCCATGTAACAGGAAGTAACCAGGCATAGGGAGGGACGCCCATCCACCACGACCGGTTGGGGTTGAGGGGAGGTAAACCGGACGAGAACATACTTTGAACAGAGTTCAATAATAACTAATGATAAATACAGAGTAGTGTATAAAGACATAAATGGCACATTACAAACACTGAAAGTGTTGAAGTGTACATTATCTTGTGAAAACCTCATTTTTAAATTGGGGCCTAAAGGTTTTACCAGCTGACACTCGCTAAGAGGCGGTGTACACCCTCGACAAGTCAGCAGTCCATCCGCACACGCAAAGATATGTGTCAGTTTGTATCAGGTGGTTTTGAAACAGATTCACTAACATCAGTGTTTACAAAGTCATTGTTAATTAGTAATTTGGCCAAATCAGCTGTTCCTGGTCCCAGTTCAAGGACAGGGAGAACATCAACAACAATCTTCTACTTTTATATTCCCAGTGTGAATGCACACAGTATGAAAACAGTATTTCTGTGGGAATTGAACAGTAAATACAGGCTAATGTAACACATCTTGTTCATGTGAGCGTGACCTCTCAAATGCCCATTCTTTGTCCTGATCTAAATCTGAGTTATCATCAGTGATGAACCTGACTCTCACCCTAATCCTTACTGTCTGCCATCATATGTCATTTTTAAAAAAAATGTTTTTCCAAGTGTTTGCATTCACTTGTCAAAAGAAAAAAAAAATCATTCTAACTCAGCCAACTTCAGACTCATGACACTGACCAACATCAGCTTCCCAACCTTTTCTTTATTAATGGCAATACACAATCTTCTCAGAAGACCGGACTGAGATCGCCTTCCTTTTCACTCAGTTGTATGAGGGTAATGAGTTGCCAAGTTTTTTTTTTACTTACTGATATAGTGAATGCCAACTGAATGTTGCGTTCTCTCCACTGAAAGCTTGTCCAAGGTTCACGCTTGTTTTACATTCAGTATCTGTCACTTTTTCTTTTAAAATTGACTCTTTTGACATTGGGTCTATTTTTTTCAACGTTTTTCAGATTTACTGAAATTTTAGCTATGTGAGTAAAGCCACCAGTGGCTACATGGGAAAACAAAAGTACTGTTTTCTGGGAGGTTTGGTACCTGGTGGCAGACAAAATGTCATCGTGAAAAGGAAACTTATAACCAGCATTTACTTCTTAATGATATATTATACCAAAACAGTTGTCTTTTTCCCGTTTAATCCCAGTGAACACCCCAACCATAGCTCAGTCCTGACTGCAATGTCTTGGAGAGAAGCAAAAAAGCACTCTTTCTATATTCCCTGATTGCCAAGACTTCAGAGAACAATTAAAAGAACACAAACTACATGTTATTATAGTGTAGGGTTAGTGTCAGACATCACTGGTGATGTTTCGGAACTCACATGGCCTCATTTAGAAGTGGAAAAATACTTTTGGGACTAGCATCTTATTCTGCTCAGTAATGTGGTAGCTCTAGTGACTTCTATTTAAAATTAACTGTACATTAATGTTGGTAAGTATTTTCACTGTAGAGATTTCATGAATTGAAATAGAAAGATTATCAGTGATGAACCTGATTCTAAACGTAATCCTACCTGTATGCTATCATATCAATATTTTATAGGAGCACCTAATTTTATACATTTTTAAAAATGTTCTTCCAAAAGTTAACAGGCAGAGAACTGAGAACTGAAAAACTCATGTTTTTTAATTGGAGATAAAGTATCTGAATTTCAGGAGTGGGACCACGCCTCCAAACACGCTCCTTCCGGTTCTCATCTATATATGTTCCCCCAGTTCTACAAGCTGTTCGTTCTCGTTTATGTGCCCTATCCTCTCTCCCCTTTTCAATTCTTTAACTTCTACACTTCTATTTAGTACCGTATTTTTCGGACCATAAGGCGCACTGGATTATAAGGCGCACTGTCGACAAACCGGTCTGTTTTCATACATAAGGCGCACGGGATTATAAGGCGCATTAAACGAA
>VUQG01044578.1:16276-53705 GCA_015106755.1 Etia nguti
TTAAAAAATTTTCCCCCCCCCCCCCCTTTTTTTGTACCCATCTCCCTGCAATAATACAACAAATAATGACAATAAATATCCAAACATTTTAAATTTGGGCATTTTTTTTTTAAATTTTGAGGCCACTTCTTCTTACTTACCTTGGGCATTTTCCCTGTTTCCTTTCTGTAAGTAGCTAGCTGAAAACTTTCGACAACAACATATGGCTTCTTGACAGAGTCTGGATAAGAGCCAGAGATTAATAACCAGAGTTAGCCCTAACTATAAGCAAAAGTACAGACATTCTGTACTTAAGTAGAAGTACAAGTACTACTGTTAAAAAACACTCCAGTAAAAGTTCCAACTTCAACAACTTCAAAAAGTACCATCTCTGAAATGCATTCAAAGTAAGAAAGTTAAACTAGCTCTATGGAGGAGGTTTCTATTTTTGTGCAAAGCTAACTGAACCTTGTGCAATATTAACACAATGATCAAATAAAATCAGTAGATGGGAATACAAACTTTAGTTTAACTTTTTTTTATTGTAATTATACTCAGCTTGAATCTGAAGATTCTAAAAAAAAGCTCTATTTTCTGTTGCCTACATTGTGGAGGGTGACTTTGCCTCTAAGCAGATGTTTCATGAGTTGTCCTGTCTGATTTACTTGCACATAAACCACTACATTGGACACTGATGTGTCACTCCATACCCTACCAGCCAATGGTCTTTAATGTTGCTATAGATGTATGACATGTTTCATTGTAATTATTGTTATTTAACCCTGTCATGGATGAATTATGACAACTTCAATCAGGATTTTTTCGTAAGTATTTTTATTCATCTTTTCATGCCTAAAGATTAATAAAAAATACTTAAGAAAATAATCCTGATATAGGTTGTCATAATTCATGCATGGAAGGGTTAAATTTCCAGTTTATGAAATCCCACTGAGCATCCTAACCTTTAAATATAACCTCTCTTTTCCCTCTCCTGTCCTGTCTTTCTTATCTTTCTCCATCTCTGAATGAAGTTAGCTCTCTTTCTTTTCTCTCCCTGTGAAATACAGCAGCTGGACCTTTAGCTAGCAACAAACTGTAGACACAAACAGTTTGTGTGTTTCCTGATGTTTGATGAGCTGATTGAAACATTGCATTTGAAATTACCTGACACAAACGTTACTCCCTTTGTGCTCGCTCCTCTTTTGTAGCGCTAGCTAGATGCTGAAGAACCTCAACCGCAACTTATGGACACCTGCAGGAAAAAAAAACCCAAAACAAAAAAACACTGTCACACTTTTAACTCCTACATTTTGGCACACGTCATCTCTTTTTATGTGACATTCTCTGGTGATTAATAAACTTTCCTTTTATGTGTCACTGTTTAGGTTTAAATCAGTTTGATATTTGGAGGCCCGCAGTGACGAAATAATAACTCTTCCCAAATGTGTTAAAGAAAAAGTAACAAGCCTGTTTTGAAAATGTAAGGAGTAGAAAGTACAGATATTTGTTTAAACATGTAGGGAGTAAAAGTAAAAAGTAAAAAAAAAACTACTCAAGTAAAGTACAGATACCTGAAAATTTTACTTAAGTACAGTAAAGAAAGTACTTCGTTGAGTCCCACCTCTGTTAATAACTAGTGATTAAATGCAGAGTGGTGTATAAACATAGGCAGTAAGCCTAGGCCTTTTGCAGCCTAACTACGGGAGGGCTCAGGGTCGCCTGAGCCAGCCCTAACTATAAGCTTTATCAAAAATGTCGTCCCCTGCTTGCCATTAAAAAGAAATACAGGTTTAAGGCTTCACTTTTCAGACCTGGCATCTGTGTCTGTCATTCATGCGGTCTGTGGTGTTGACCTGAAATACCAAATCCCCATTGGTTTCCTGCTCAATCTATACCAAAGCCATGGCAGTACAAGATGAAATATGAATAACTTTGAACCTCTACATTGTAACCTTACTGCAAATGTCCTCTATCAAAGTATTCTGTGGGCAATATTACAGCAGTCTAATAAGTAAATACTCATTATACTCATTATACCCATGCAAGTTTTGAACTAAAAACCTTGCTTTTAAAGTATCACTCAAGCAGTGTTGTAGACATATTATTAGTTAATTTTTAAAATACCTAAAGTAAATGGTTCTTTTGAAAAATGTCTCTGATGTGAGTAATATAAATAAATATAAGATATATAAATATATTAATATATTTTTCATGT
Organism: Etia nguti; assembly: GCA_015106755.1. Lineage (NCBI taxonomy): Eukaryota > Metazoa > Chordata > Actinopteri > Cichliformes > Cichlidae > Etia > Etia nguti. The sequence goes on from VUQG01044578.1 coordinate 18,471, forward strand.
ATAATTTGACTGTGAATAGTAACTAAGGTCTTTAGCTTCCAGATACACCAGGCAAACAAAAAAAGATATACATATGCTAAAAAGTGAAAAGTTTCACACTGAGTAAAAGTAATATTATAAGTACATTAACTGAATGGTTAAAGGCAAGTTCAAACAAGAGTCAAACTTAGGGAAAAGAACTGTAGTTGGAAGGTTGAACAAGAGGGTTAGGGTTGTTTATTTGGTTTCCCACTGGCCACCAAGAAGGTCGCAGCTGTTCCTTCTGTTGTCCAAAGAGGTAGTCATTACATCATTACATAAAATGTCTGTATGGATATATGTATAAATACACCATAAGGCATGTTAAACAGAAAGCCTGATTTTGGTGAACATACATTTGTGTGTAATTGCATTTTCTTTGGCTTCCTGAGGAGGGCAGCAAAACACCTGCATAGTTTATAACAAGAGAACAGCTCTGCAGATCTGTCTTGATCTCCTGCAGGATCTGTAAGCCCTGTCGATAAACTCTAGCCATCTCCAAACACGAACTCTGTGAAATGTTGGGGAAAAGGTCATGACATTTCTCACATTGGCACACAGTACAAAGTGTTACCATGAGTTAAGAGAAAATGATAGAAGCATTACTTCCTCAGGGGGAAAAAAATAATTTTAATACTTTTATTTAAGGGAAAGTTGGGAAATTTTGAAGCTTTTTCTTCTTGAAATCTGAATTGAATAGTGCAAAAAGTAAATGCATATATTGCTTCTGAATTGCTACTTTTGGCTGCTCCCTTGTTCACAAGGGATCACCACAGTAGGCAGTTACACTTCTTGATGCACACCCAAAGTGATTTGCACCACCTCCAGAGATCAAATCAGAGGTCTTTTGATTATTAGGCACTAATAAACCACTATACAACATTTTAGAATAACTGCTTTAAGTTACTACTGGAAATACTCCATGTGATTTAGGTGAGGGAGCTGTCCCTGTAGAGAGTGTAGGAGGCAAGACACAGGATAGAAGATAGAAGTACTCACTAGCTCAGTTTAGCTGTTTATACAACAATATGTGATTTATTTATTTTTTTAGTGTTTCAACTACACTTTTTTACACAATCGTCTTTAGATCATGAGTATTCATGTCTCAAGTTTGTTTCATTGAGTCATTTCCTGTGGTATTCTCACATTGGCGCTAATTGTGCCATCGAACTGACTTCGTACTTGGGAGGTGGCAGGTTAAAGATTATTTAAAGTCCAGTACAAATGTGTCATGCATTTCATTCACAAGCACAGTGGGTAATGTGAAAAATTAGGGGCTATAGTGCATGGCAATGGCTTGTGTGGCTTGTTATTGAACAAACAATTCATAACCAGAAGATATTCTGTTTATTGTAAGCAGTGTGTAATGGTCCCTGGTCTTTGACCCAGTTTTGCATTTATTATGGTTTTGGGGTTTATTTTTTCAGTTTATTTTATGTTTGGTACCGTTTAGTTTTGGGTCCAGCTTTCTGTACTAGAAAATGTGCTCTGATTTTTATCTAAGTCACAAGTGCTGAAAACATAATGTGCCCCAATGCTAATGAAGCACAGTCAATTACAATCAATCATTACCATCGTTATGGAGCAAGGATTCACGGTGCTAGGGAAAAGAGGGTTAACCATCTGGTCAAACTCTCATTTGGCATCATCGTCTTAAAAAAATGGCTTCATATTAAACCTTCTCAACATTTAGGAGATTCTTTTTAATATTATTCCTCATAAACCTGCTTCGTTTAAGCCACTGCACAGCTCTCATACTCACTGCACAACGTCTCTCTCGGGTCATGAACACCATGCTTCCATCGTTTAAATCTGAATTGTTGAGCTTAGGAGGTAATTTCCCATGACTAACTCACGCTATGGATGTTTGGATAATGTATTTCATATGGGACAGAACAACACCATGGTTTGTGGTGTAAGATGGATTTGTTTTAAGACACATCCATAATTCAATACAAATACTAAGAGTTTTCATTTAATTTTGCTTGAGTTGTACGATAATGAATTTCAGCTCGTGTTTGTGAACCTCAAACCTGCAAAAATACTTTTGCTTAAACAGATATTTTACTTGAGTCACTGAATACAAGAGTTTTCACTGTATCTTTTGTCATCATCGAATGAAGAATCCACTTTTATATCCACAAAATAAATTTCAGTTGTTATCCACCAGAGAGCATAGTTTGCTCAGGAAGCAAAAATTCTGCTGACCTTCTTTCAAGATTTGAAGGTTCCATTGCCTTTTTTTTTTCTTTCTTTTTTTTTTTTTTACATTTTCCCTCAAACCATGCCAGAATAAATTTACTAGACTTGTTTTGAGTCTTTGGTTAATTGGATGGATGTTCTTGTTATTTATGTGTGTGTTTTGGAAAGATTACACATTTAACTGACTTTTGTCCACAGTCCTGCAACCCTGAACAGGATAGTAGGGTCTAGAAATAAGTATTTTATTCCAAAGACCAGCTTAGTATGAGAAGATTTGCATTCCTAATAGGCAAGCTCACAAATTTATATCATATAACAAATATTTTGTGTTCTTGAATTGTTTTTTGTTGAACAAAATAACTTTAAAGTTTCTGTGGTAAATACGATATGCATGAAATTCAATGTACCTTAGATTCATTGGTGATTCTAAATTACCCAGAAGTGTGAATGTGAGTGCAAGTGGTCGACTGTCTCTCTGTGTTAGCCCTACAACAGACTGGCGACCTGTCCAGGGTGTACGCTGCTTCTCGCCCGATGACAGCTGGGATAGGCTCCAATTGGAATAACAGAATTGCATCATGCTAATATAAAGCAAATTCATCACGTGGAAACCCTTTCCATTTTTTTTATGTTCATTCAAATAGTTAGGTTTTTGAATGTAGGTGGATCAGCTGAAAGGCCGGATGTATCTCCCAGGTCCTGCATCAAGTCTTTGCTGGATTTCTTTCTGTTTTTTAAGGGCATGACTTTCAGATATTGTTCATCTGCTGTAGCTAGTTTTTTAGGCCTGTAATTTGCTTTTTCCTCCTCTTGTCCAGTTTTCTTTTTTTCTTTTTAAGGATGCACTGCACACCACGTCAAACCATGCCAAGTCTTGGATTAAGAGCAACTAATAGCTCTTTGGGAATCACCTCAGAGTGCAAAAATACTATTTTATGCCTCTCTTGTTACATTTTATGTAGATTCAGACATTGGAAATGGGACCAATCCTTGTTTGAGCCTACTTTTTTAATGTTTGAATGATTTATACATTAAGAAATAAGCAAACAAGCTTAAAAAAGAAAACATTCCTATGAAAATGGTCAGATACAAGAACTAAACAGAAAATGAGTATGAAAGCAGCCAATGTCCAAAGAAAAACTTTGAAAGAGCTGCAGAAAGCCTGGAGAACTATTACCCTGAAGAACTGCTCAACGCTTTTGCACAGTAGTTAATTATCTATTGATTATTCATACATGTTAACTCTAGTTGTAGCCAAGTGGGGTTTTTTTTTTTCACAAAACACTCTATTTAGTCTTTGCCTCATGTGCATTAATAATTATGTCGTCTGGCCAAGACAGCAGATGAAGAAAAAGGCTTTTTAATTTTCTCATAATGTATCCTTATCTCATATATTAATGTTTTCTAAGTTGTGCTTTTCTGTACTATACTGAATGTAGAGCAGAGGCAGTAATGTTGCTGAGTGGTGGACCATCTTAGCTGTTGGTAAAGAGCTCAGCACTTTCCTAATGGGTGTTGTATTAAAGAGATTTGGGGCTTATGGATGTGTTCCTCTCACAAGCCTGTAATGGATTTAATGTTGCGAGGGTCACTCTCACTCAGTAGGATACTGCGGAACTCAGATGTGATACTTTATTTTTCTTTCCTGGTCTTCTTTTTTGTTTGCTTTGAATTTTGGGTAGCACATGAGAGTAGTGAAATTGTATGAACTTTGAAGTTACTATTACTACTTTAGTCTAAGTTTTGGTATCATAGTAATGTTCTATTCCTATCATTTTCTTTCTCCAGTGTTTAGCAGTTGTTGCAGGAAACTATGTTGGGGAAACAAAACACTATGGAATAAAACAAAATCAACATCATACTTAATCAAGAGTTTAAAGTTAAGCGTTCTGCTATGCCTATATTCATCAATATTATTTAGCATTTACTAGATGATAGAATTGAATTTGTAAATGGATGTGATTAATATAGAGATATGCTATCCATAGCAGCCCTATGTAAATTAATATTAAATGAAAGTTTAATATTTTGGCTAAACGTAGGCACCTTAAATTAACACAGTTAAAATAGATTTCTGCTAAAACTCACAGGAAAATATGTGCATATTAGTGAATATCCCCTAAAACGTCCAATTTAGTGCTTTATAACTTGGAGCAATGTGGAGGAGACTTGCAGAGATATTATGAGACATCTGAACTGATCACAGTTTTCCTCACTTGTAGGTTTGAAGCTGACTGTGCACTAAAAGCTTATTTTCTCACTAGACACAATGTTGTTAACATGCTTCAAAACATATAGTCACTGGATAGCTCAGTGTTAGACGTGAGCAGGTGTAACCTTAATATCTTGATGAGTGGTCATTTATGTTTGCAGTGGTGGCTGGATTAGTTATTAACTGTGGCCTAAATCAGTTTGTGCTGACAGATTGGGAAAGTGATAATCCAAGGTGTGCCTTTAAAAGCCAGACTGTAGCCACCTGGTTCCATTTGTAGCAAGGTCCCTTTCCATCACTCTCCCAAACAGCCAGAAGAAACACCTCTGAAGGGCTGATCGCAACCACAAGCCGCAACCATGAATGGCACAGAGGGACCCTTTTTCTATGTCCCTATGGTAAACACCACCGGTATTGTCCGGAGTCCTTATGAATACCCTCAGCACTACCTTGTCAGCCCAGCAGCTTATGCTGCTCTGGGTGCCTACATGTTCTTTCTCATCCTTGCTGGATTCCCCATCAACTTCCTTACTCTCTATGTCACCATTGAACACAAGAAGCTGCGAACCCCACTAAACTACATCCTTCTGAACCTTGCTGTGGCTGACCTTTTCATGGTGTTTGGAGGATTCACCACAACGATGTACACCTCTATGCATGGCTACTTCGTCCTAGGTCGTCTTGGCTGCAATCTGGAAGGATTCTTTGCTACCCTCGGTGGTGAGATCGGTCTCTGGTCACTGGTTGTCCTGGCTATTGAAAGGTGGTTGGTCGTCTGCAAGCCCATTAGCAACTTCCGCTTTGGGGAGAACCACGCTATTATGGGCTTGGCCTTCACCTGGTTAGCAGCCCTTTCTTGCGCTGCACCCCCTCTTGTTGGCTGGTCTCGTTACATCCCTGAGGGCATGCAGTGCTCATGTGGAGTCGACTACTACACACGTGCCGAAGGCTTCAACAACGAGTCCTTTGTTATCTACATGTTCATCTGCCATTTCCTGATTCCACTGACTATTGTGTTTTTCTGCTATGGCCGCCTGCTCTGTGCTGTCAAGGAGGCTGCTGCTGCCCAGCAGGAGTCTGAGACCACCCAGAGGGCTGAGAGGGAAGTCACCCGCATGGTTGTTATCATGGTTATTGCCTTCCTGATATGTTGGTTGCCCTATGCTGGAGTGGCGTGGTATATCTTCACACATCAGGGCTCTGAATTTGGACCAGTCTTCATGACCCTCCCAGCCTTCTTTGCCAAGGGCGCCTCCATCTACAACCCTCTGATTTACATCTGCATGAACAAGCAGTTCCGCCACTGCATGATCACCACCTTGTGCTGCGGGAAAAATCCCTTTGAAGAAGAGGAGGGAGCATCTACTACTGCCTCCAAGACCGAGGCTTCCTCTGTGTCCTCCAGCTCTGTGTCTCCTGCATAAAAGGGGCGTCAAGCAACGGCTCCGTGATCCACCATCCAAGACGAAGACTTCTGCTCCCCCAGGGAAACTACTGAAGGCTAATGTCTACAGAAATAATTTCCTTTTTGTATTTTTACAAACGAATTGATTCAACCTAAAGACAGTTGCAGTAAAGGTCAGCCCATTACAGAGTTGTTCCTGTATGTACAGAATATCCAACTTAACAATCGATGAGATTTTTTTTTCCTGAGAGGAAAAGGAAAAATGCTAATCTTTCACAGTTGGATCCTATATGATACTGGCTTATTTTTGAATGTAGAGGCATGTAATCAAGGCAACGTAAAATAAAACGCACTTTGCAAATGAAGCATCCTGTTTATGTTTTACTTACAGTTTGGGTGGCAAAGTTCATATGATTGTAGTATATTTAATCAAATAAATAAATGTGGATGACCTATTCAGAATGCATTTATGTCTTGAGTTGGTTTCTACTTTAGAGCTGTTATTGCAGTTACTACTGCTCATCTGCTGTTAAACTTAATGAAATAGTACACAAAAAGTTAGTACTTAGTGTTTGAACGTTTACAAGTGGCCTCTTTAATCTCATTTCAGTCACAGGTCACCTTGGGTTTAGAACTTGGCCTAATAAAGAGATTACAACATTATAATATCTTATAATCGGGGAGTATGCATGACACCACACACAACTTTATCTGATAATAGATATTAATCCCATTATGTAAAGGTTAACAGAGATTTATTGGATGATCAAATGAGTCTAACCAAGTGACACCTTCATGCAAATTCAATGGAAAAATTACAGGTAGTGTGAAAGGAAGAATCAATCAAGACTCGTGAACCTAATTAGTATTAATAAGGAGTATTGATATTTAATGGTTATAAAACTCTATAATGTTTTAATAGCATAATTGTATATTATATAAACAATGATATTATATACACACACACAGAACGTGGTGCTCATGCAGTGGAACTGCATGAGCACAATATTCAGGTTCCTTTAGCATCACAAATGCGTTACTGAACAAAATGAATTGTAATGGTTGTACTCTTGTAACTTGGAGTCCAGAGCAAATTTCCTTCCTCTTTGGGGAGAATGAAACATAAAATAAAGCAATATTAGTTATTATTATTATTAATAGTAAAACTGAGTTAACATTTTAAAGCCAAATTTGAGCTGGCACACTGGACTTATTACTCAAGCATTCAATCATCAACGTTCAATCACTAACATTTTGGCTCAGATTTTGCCATTTCCAGGCCTTGTACTTTTGCGAACTCCTCCTCGGGATTTGATCGGATCAGCTTCATATTTGGTCAGCCTCAACTACACACCTGGGCCATTTTAAATTGCGGAGCTTTTGAGTTTTCGGTCTAGGGTGCCACGGCGAATTTCGATGATTCGCCATGAAATTCTTATTTGCTCTCATTCCCACGTACATTGTCTGATCTGGACCGAAGTGCACACATATGATAAGGCTCCTTCCCTGAACATATTTCAACTGCCGTATTTGACATCAGTAGCAGCGCCACCTAGTGGGAACAGGAAATTTCATGTTTTACACTTTGGGGTACAGTATAGAGGTGGGTGACCTAAGCAGCCTCAAATTTCTCCAGGAAAGCCTTAAGGAGTTGGTCTTGGCAATACATTGAAAACTGTGAGTTTTCGCGAAAGGGCCCGACCCCAGCAGCCTGGCGAACATTGATGTCTCCCCATGAAGAACAAAATTGCTATAACTCAATGAAATCCAGTCCGATCACTTCCAAACGTCACAGTCATGATGACAGAGCCGTCCTGAACACATTGATATGCCCATTGTCAGGGATACACAGAGCGCCACCTAGTAGGAACAGGAAATGTCATGTCTTGTACTTTTATGTACTGCTCCTCACAGGATGATCAGATTAATCTGAAAAGAGGTGAGAATAAACATCAGTCCCTCATGATGCTTTAGTGTCAAAATTGTGAGTTTGAGCGATTCGCCATGAAACAGGAAGTCGTTTTTGAGGGGATTGGAAAGCTCAAAAACTCGTGAAATTTTGCACACACCTCCAATGCGATGAAGGCTTTCTTGTTATGTGATCATTTTCATGGAATATTGCAAACTGGCTCCACAGCGCCCCCTACAATATTTCAAAACACCAGCCCCTGCCCTATGCTTCATCTATGAGTCTGAAATTTGGCTAGCTTATGTAAGATGTTAAAATGTACAAAAAAGCCTCTTGGAGCAATATCCCAAAACCAACAGGAAGTCAGCCATTTTCAATTGAACATGTCAGGTACATTTTTTCCTATTTTCAGGTCTCATACTTTAACGAACTCCTAGGGATTTCATCACATCGATATGATCTTCGGTAAAAGGAATCTAAAGACCTTTGTGATGTTAAATTGCAAAGCTTTTTACTTTTCGTGAAACGGGGTGGTCATGGCGGCACGTTGAGTTTCAGTCACTCGCCAAAAAGCAGTAAACTGCTGTCACTCACAACTCACAATGTCCCATCTCTCCCAAACTTCACAGGCATGATGAGAGTCGAGCTCGGGAATTCTTGATATGCCATTTGTCAGTAATGGTTAGAGCGCCACCTAGTGAGAAGAGGAAATGCAAAGCAGTCTATAATCGTCATTGAACGAGATGAAATTTTAGCTCGTGGTTCTAGGCATGAAATCCATCAGTGTGACATCAGATCGGACCTGCTGGGCATAGATGTGGTTTTAATTCTGAGAATTTTTGCTCATATTTGAATGTTAATCTACCATTATAAGATGCCTCAAAGGCAATCTCGGTAAACTAATATTTATGAATTTTGTGTTTCTTCAAAATTTTACACAAATCACTGACTGTTTATGTATCATTACACAAATCTTTCATTTTTTTCACATTATTCCTATAAAGATATTGCCTTACTGTCTAGTGAGGACATGTTAACATTTTCCTAATAGTTATTCAAATCACATTTTCAAATAAACAGCATATTTATTACAGAATTTTAATTAAAAATGAAATACTAAATATATTACTGAATTCAGTTCATGTACATGTCCTATCAATTCAATTAAAACTGAAATAATTAAATAAAGAAATATGTTATACTACATCAGCAAAGACTGTGATATCTCTGTAGTATCGCTGTACATCATTTACTAGATTCTGAACATTAACAGTCTTCTGTTTGATGTCAGTCTTCTAAACCATCCAGTGACACTACAACAGTAAAATACAAAGCAAATCCAAAAGCAAGTAAATAAAACAATTACTTCTATGGGTGTGTGAAAAGACTCAGTATTGTCCAAAGGCAGTGGGCTGCTGGATAACATTTCCTCACCTTGGGCAGATTCCTCAGCACGAACCTCCCTGTAGCACAAAACAACCACAAGAAACAAAGTGTAAATTCATAAGCTTCACTCTGTAGATTTTGAACTTTAAATTTAAATATGAACTTTAAACTACCACCATAATATTTATTTCTGTTGACAGCTGATACATTTCACTGTACGACAAACTGAACCCTTCATGTTTTAGACTATGCATTGTGGGTTATTACAAAATTGCAAAATCACTGAGAACATCTAGAACATCACCTTGTCAGGTCCACTTCTTCCAGTTCATGTCTGGACAGATGACAGACAATTGCCACACCAATGCAGTCTCCAAAAACATTCACCACAGTGTTGCAGCAGTCTCTGAAAGGTAATACAAAAGAAAAACTCATACTAAACTAAGTCATAAATTAAAACTACACAACACTGCTTTTTTATTCCAATTTAATGTTCATACAGTACATCTGTATTTTCAGTTTCTGCATCAATGAAGGCAGAAGAGACTCCTTTGGTGATCTGTGACAAAACTATTCACTATTTGTGTCGTGTACATTTCTAAAACTCACAGCAGCCATTCTATAACCACCAGGATGGAAGCATCCCCCACAGGTAAACCGGCTGCAGTCAGAACAAAGAGAGTCATCACCGCTCCTGTCGCCAGGATTCCTGCTGCTCCTATGCTGGAGACCGTTGCTGTCACTCTACAGAGCAAACAGACCAGTTAGAGTGGATTCTTGAAGACTACATCCATGACTTCCTAACAAACAGTGTCACAAAATAATCAACTTGCCCAGTGGTGATCAGCTGGCTCAGGTTCAGTTTGATGTTGTTGAGCTGGCCAATGAAAACTGCTGCGACTGCCTCGTAAAGGCCAGTTCCATCCATGTTGATGTTGGTACCGATGGGCAGCATGAAACGAGTGATTCTGCGGTCAATCTTGATTCTGTCCTCACAACATCGGAAAGTGATGGGCAATGTGGCAGTGTGTTTTTATTTTTACGCTATGTATCTGTCTTTAAGCCTGTTTCTCTGATTGTCTTCACCAATGTCTGAGAACTTTCACCTGTGGATTCCTCTTCTGGATTCCCGGCACACTATGTGGCTCAGTGTCCAACTCAGCTTAAGTTTTCTCTGTTGGTACCTTCCCATTGATTGGACTCACGGTCCCTGGTTCAGTCCCCTGAAGTCCACCTCATTAGTCCAACAAGACTAACTTCTTGCCAATTACTGCAGCGTAAATAAAACCTTTGTATTATAGTCTGCAGAGTCTGTACACTCCATTTTGGCTCTGATTCAGCTGGCATTATACTGAATTCTGAGTTGCTCCTGATGCATTCCTCAGAGTGTGAATGTGTGTAAATGTTAGATACAAAGCACTTAGGTATAGAAAAAAGGGCCTGTATGAATGTGTGGATTAATTGGTGAATAAGGCTTGTAGCATAAAGCACTTGAGTGCTCAAGCAGAATAGAAAAGTGTCATATAAATTACAAATTTTGGGATGAGGGTTGGAAATGGAGCTAAAATTGGGATCAGTATTCTGTTAATAAAGACGTGGCGCACAGCCTGGGGTCAAAAAAGGCACACACCTTTGATGTGCGTGACGAACTCTGTATTCCTCATCTACACGTCAACGCAAAAATTTAGTTTTCGAAAATCTCCAACCTGGCAGGAGTTTTTAAATATCTCAGTTTTCGGTGATTCATGCCGTTTACGTGTGGACGAAAGGCCCAAACGCATAGAAAAAGCTGCATTTTCAAAAATACCGGTGTAGGTGCGAACGTAGCGTAAAAGAGTTATGTTTATTTTATTGCTGCCTGTAATTTATTGCAGTTTTCTCGTATTTAATTGTTTACAAAAGGTTTGAGGTGTGAAATAAACTGCAATGGAGTTTGAAAACAAAATATGGGTGTGTGTTTGGGAACCACTGCTTTAAAGAAAGTTTGCTAGAGCATGTTAAAAGTCTCAAATCAAGTGTAACTCACCGAGGACAACAGCCGTCAAACTCGCAAACATAATGTTCTGGAAAACATAGTTGCAGCAGTTCCTCCAGTTTCTGCAAAAGTTTCTTACATTAACCTCTTCCCGAGTTTCCTCCATTTTTGTTGAACTAAACCAGCTAAAAGAAGAAGGATTAGCGAACTATGAAAACGGTTGATCTAGTTTCTAGTTTGTCCTTTAACGGCCGAACCCAAAAGCGTGGTGCCTTTAGCTTTATGTTAATGTCGTTTTGAACCAGCAGTTAGTTGCATGAAAATAAACAACCGGTGTGTGTGTGTGTATATATTTTTTTTTTTAAAACCTTTTGGTTTGACTGTTGTTTCTATACATATAGCTTCTATGTGCAATTTGGGACCATAAAAACTTCAATTAACTTATAATAATGCTTTAAAATAAAATTAAAAAGGAACTATTGTTACAACATAGAGATAAAAACTTATTATTGTTATTATTTGTTTAGTTATTTTATTGAGAAACTTTCACCACACCTGGCTTACTAGCATTTTGTTGAATGAAGAGTTCTCGTTAAAAAAGAAGCCAAAGATGGAGGCTCTCATAAAAACTCTTTTAAATAACTTTAACATGTGGCCTAACAAGGAAGAGATTTTCTTTGTTTTTAAACAAAAACAAAAGTCTGTAAGAATAAAATAAGAGACTCAAATGATCCATACAATTGTTTTTAAGTGGGACAGAATTCATGCACAGAACTGTGGAATTTCATGAATCTGTTTTATAAGGTTTTTCTTCAAAACCAACAGGGGAAAAACACATGATTATTCATATCATGCTTACAGATTAAACATCTGTTACCGATTGTTGCATCAAAAAGGTGATATTGACAGCAGTAGCACGAACTGCAGGGCAAAAATAATAAAAACAGAAACAATCTTCGGCCTAGATGATGGTGTTCAGAAGCATTTGGAAATACATTTTTCTCTCAAATCATGTGATCTGATGCAAGCTAACAACATGGAGGGGAAAAAAAGGTGCATTTGTTTCTCTTAGCCACTTACACATGAAATCCCTAATTTTATTTTAATTATAAATAATTAAACTCATCTGAAAGATTAAATAAGATGATTTTCTGAGTGATCATCATCTGAACCAGCCAGACGACATGTGCAAATAAAAACAAGAGTGAGTCTGCTACGCAATATGTCCTGGAAAAATATCCCCATATCCTTAAAAATCAAATATCAGGGTTTTGTGAGTGACATAAAAGACAGAGAATACCGTTTTATCTATTAGGGATGCATAGGTAAGGTAGGACTTTGAATTGTCCCCCTTTAATAGAGATTTGCTTTCTTCACTTCCTGAAAAGATTTTAGGATATGTGGTTTTTCCAGGACTTTTTTATGGCATTCACAACTACAATGACCAAAAAGAAAAACAACCAATAAACAGAACACCAAACATTGTATGAACACATTAATATAACAAGGCAAAATTGAGATTAAGCTGTAAAACTGATTTCAGTAAGACTAAAATGTGCTTTACAATGAGCAGAACATAAGAGTTAAAGCACTGGTGTGAGAATAAAGGGTTGATTTCATTCACAAATTTCTCTCCATGTCAAACCAGGACTCAAAAGTCATCAGCTGAAATGGCAAAAATGTTATCTAGTGGACTATTATGGAAGACTGAGAGTTGTTAAAAGTTATTTTGGAAAATAGAAAAAAAAAACACTGAAAAGATAACAGAGCGTGATGCCCAGAATCCCTAAAAACACACAGGCAGACAGTGCTTCATATGATCCCATCAACACCAAGGCCTGAACAAATTACATACACTGAGCAATTATTGTTTTCCACATAATTATAAAATGTCTCCTTGCTTACTTAAATATTTCCACACCCACTTAGCAGTCGAGTGTTTTCATTTTGTTTTATTAAATCAAGTCAAGTCTGCATTTAGGACTGAGAGAATAATGCCTGTAGAAACATTGCAATATCTTTAAAAAAAATAATAATAATAATTGTACCAGTCTTATGTGCAACAAGTTAGATATCCATTCAACAATATGTACAGAGGCGCACTGTGTTTCTGTACATGTGCTACACAGTGACAGATCTGCCTCAATTAAGTCCGTAAACTGATGTCTGCTCACTGTTAACCCACTGTTGGTAGTTACACAGAAGAGGGTGGCAACAGGACAATCACATCAACGATGTACAGGGAGAAAAAGAAAGCTGCACAGCTAACAAATATGCAGGACTTAATCCATGAAAAATAAAAACAAAAACCAACTAACACCTTCAGTTTTTCAATTACAATAACTTTAGCATATTTGATAAAGGCATTCAAAATTTAACCTCTAAACTTTGAATATTTTCCAAGTTACAGGTGCTTTAAAAACAGAGATGGGTTCAAATTTATTTGTTTTATTTCCCCACCATTTCTCACCCCTCACAACTTCATTAGTAAAGGAGATGTCTACATTTTTCATTCATAGCATGAAGGCAACCATTTTGCTTACCCTTCATTTAAATACACTAAAATCATTGCAATAAAAAGAACATGTGAGGGGGGTCGGAGGGGGTCAGGAGGGTCGTTTTTTGACTGATTTATGCCATTTTCCCAATAGAACATAGCTGATGTGACTGTTTCCCATTAGCCCTTCCTCTCAGCATATTTTCTGACAATATTCAAATGCCTCACAGGTTGAACATTAATATCTATACATTCATTTAAAACTTTAAGACATAATTAAGACATAAAGATTTCATTCCAAGTAGGAGACCACAGAAAAATTTGCTCTTGTTAAAATTTTAAAAAAGAAAGAAAGAAACAATAAAAGAATAAAAGCAACAGCAGTGGTTGCAATGTTATTAAAAATACCCACTGGGCCTCTTCCCATTTGTGCAGTCAGTCGAGGGCAACTACGTGCTCCCTAGTTAACAAACTGCATGTGTGTGTATGTATATATTTACATTTACATGTGTTACATGTCTCAGGGAACTGATTTTGGGAGAGCAGTGTGAGCAAGTTTGTACCCAGTCATGGTTGATTATCTACCAGCAATTTTCAAATTGAACTATTCTAGTTCTCTGCTATTTTATTTTTAGCTTGATAAATTAGTACATATTTAATCTGGAAAATATTGTGAAGGGCTGCAGTTCAGTTATTTTTCTGTTCAGAAATAAAACTGACAACTTTATTTTGCAGTCTCTCTCTGTCTGATCACGTTTTCAATCTAGTGTTTTAAAGAGACATTCGACCTATGACTGAGTGAACTCTGGATCTGTAGTCACAGAGCATTAAAAATGCAGTAGAGCAGGCTTACAAACGCCAGCTGTATCTGATATAGATGTTCAGACAATAACAGTCACTATCCCCAGATAACACCAGGAACTGTAGTGACTGCCTGGCACCATGACCACAAAAACATTGTTCCAGGAAGTGGCCGAAACTACAGTGAACCTACAGTGACAAACACTAATGTCAGTGGCTCCACATTTTCTGCTATGACCCATGAGTAAACCAGTGTTGGATCTGAGCTATCCCACGCTGTATCTGGTTAATGTAGAAGTCTGCATTTCTGGAGAAGTCCTGACAGACCGAGGACTGGGCATCGCCCAAAGCACAGTAAAGGGCGGTGCCCCCCACACTGATAAAAACAGTAACCAGGCAAAGCAGGAAGAGAAGCAGGCAGGAGTCGCCACTGCCAACATCTACAGAGAAAGAGATACAGAGAGTTATAGAGATATATACACAGGATGAATGTGTGCTGGAAATTTGCTGGAATTCGTCAACTATTTTAAACAATTTCACAATGGACTGCCACAGCTGGTGTAATTTAACCTGTCCAGTATTAGAAATTCAGCCACTCCCTTACACTATTTCTGTGTTTATGGAGCAATACGAAACTTTAACCATCAGCAATAAAACACAAAAAAACATACCAGGCTCATAGTGGTCATCAGGAACTTTAAAGCGGACACGTCGTTTGGCAGTGGGTTTCTCAGGTCGAGGATCTGAGCTAGAAGAAGCACTCACGTCCTCTACACAGACCTTTCGCTTCTTTAATATGGAGACGAGGCCAGAGGCGGGTGATACCTGAGAAACATAAGAACAACCAGAAATGTTAGCCTGGGCAGACACATCAATCAGTATAAACACAACTTATATTTACATCATTAAATCAATCTGTTCATACTCTCAGACCGAGTCTTACAGAGCGTGCACCACACCAGCCATGTCCACCAGGTGGCAGCACACTACACAATCAGCAGTACTGAGTTTTGAACCTCTCTATCAGTGCTTCCTTGTAACAGAAGTTAAGCACATTAGAGCTCAGATGTTGCCAAATACAGTGCAAAAGTGGTTCTAATACAGATTACAATGGCAAATTAATTTTCACTGATTCAGCAGCAGTTGTGCTTATCAATGAGGTAATAATTATGTCATCCAAAAGGGTGTGGTTCATGTAGGTCAAATGTTATCAATCATAAATGTCTTTTTTCATATCACCCCCACAGATAAGCACTCAGTTTTTATTTTTGGTGCTGGAACAAAAAGACATTGTATTAAATCAAACTAAAAAAACATAACAAGGTGTTGCCGTCACTACTGCCTCTGTTTTTTTCTTAGTGGAGAGTAGTTAAATGTCAAACTGGGTTTCACATCAACAAAATAAATCCATCATGGGTATCAGTAATGGTTAGGCAATGGCATTAGCTTTGTTTCAACATAGCAACATGCCTCTGATAATGGAGGGACTAGAAGGGCAAACACAAACTGAGTCAATCCACACAGACAAGAATGTAAAATGTCCAGCTTAACAGCAGACGAAATCTGTTTACAGCCTGGTGTTTCCACCTAATTTAACCTTTAATAACACTGAACACAGATGCATTTTTTTTTTTAATTCAGCCTTTAGGGAGAAGTTAAGTTGCTGATTTGAATGATAAAAATTACATGATAATAACATGCCTTTCTTTCCATCCTATTGAACTTGTCCAAAAAATTATCCAATTTAAGTTAAATGCCAACATTACATTTGTATATTACATAACCCAATGTACAGAAGCATCTGTATTTGTCCAATGCATCTGTACATTCTATCAAACTAAACTTGCTAGCATTAACTGATACTTATAATACGCCACACTTTTATCCAAATTTGCTCATCTCTGGTTTCATCAAATCAAGATTTCAAAAGGCAGGGGGTGATTTGATGGTCACCATGTCCATCTTTAATATACAGCTCATGCAAAGACACTGAAGAAATAAGGAAATAGTGAATCTACTAACAACATGTACTCACCTCCTCTACAGTGATGAGTTTTGCCATTGCATCCAAAGAGGGAGCTTCTCTAATGATGTCAGCTTGGTCTAGATCATAGTCCTCCTCCTCTTCCACCCCCTTCACCTCCTGCTGCTTCATGTGAGCCTCATGAGGAAGGGTTACCTCCTGGTGCAGGGAGGCTTTAGTGCTCTCCTGCAGTAATGGGATACAGTTATAACTTGAATGTCAATATATGGTTATGAAGCTGTAATCCATTTTGTTGCTCTGCTCTCTGGTGGACTGCTGTAACACTCTTCTGACTGAGGCCTATGAAGGCAGTAAAAACTGCTCCGTTTGCTTTTGTTTTTGAATACTATTGTCCCCATAAACAAAGACAAAGGAGGCTGCATTTGCATTAAAACAGGTTTTTATGTTTGATCTTATTTTAGAAAAAACAGAAACTGAATTGGCCACCACAAACTACCTAAAGCAATGCAAACTTCATCAACGGAAGAAAACAGGTACTGACTGGGCCTTTTTAACAGTGATACAGTTTAGCAACCAAACAAGGAACTCCTAGATAATATTAATAACGGATACTGACTGAACTGTGTAGTTCCTTTAATTGTTTCTTTAAATATATTTAATAAAAATATGTTAAAGCTAAATGAAGTGAATCTTAAGTAGCCAAAATCATATATACCTGCGTTTCCACATGTAGCTTCTCCTGAGCTCGGGCATCCTGATACAGCTGTTGTATGTCCACCTCTGCCCCGCTGCACACAGTCTCTACTGGGAGAGTTTTCTGACTCAAGGAGGAGACCCCTTCCTTCTTCTTCTCTTCCCCTTCTTCCTCCTCTCCCTCATCTTCCATTTCCAAAGCCTCCGTTGCCTCTTCCACGTCGCCCCCCTCTTCTTCCTCTTCTGCCTCTGTTTCCTGTGCTGGACCTAAATCTTGTCCCTGCTGCTCTGCAGGCTTGGACTGATCCAACTCTTCAGCTGTAGAGGGGTGTAGCCCGTTTCCTGAAATGGTGCATCCTACCCCTCCTTCTGCCTCTCTTCCCTCTCTGTCGTTGCCTTGCTCATCAGTGAGCTGAGATCCATGGAAACCATTTCTCCCCTCTGACTCCCTTGGTGGGTGTTCCCTGTCCTTGCCGGAGATCTCAGGGGAACTGAGACCATCAGTCAAATTAACGGAGGGCATGACTGAACAAGAGGTGTCTTCGGCTCTTTGCTCCATCCCTCCTTTAACCTGATGGTCTGCATCAGAGAACACAGTTTTAACAGAAATGAATAAAACCAGGCATCAGTAACACACAGGTCAAAACAAAGTCATTCGTCCATGTAGGCTTTTCCATCTATGCATTTATGCTAGAATAATCGTAACTGCTCTAAAGTCATGCTGGAGATGCTGCTTTCAAATACCAACTCAAAGCCTCTAATAAACTAATATAAATACTCTTAAAGAAGAATATACTTTAGGTGTATACTGAAGTGGAACCTGCTTGTATCTGACTTTTTTCCTTAGAGTAATTGTTTCTTCAAAAAGCAGTTCAACAACAGCTACACTAAACAGGTTGTCTTGATCTGATAACAACATTTTTATCCTTGCATTGTATCTCCTGTCTGAGTGTGTCCCAGTCACAACTATGTCCAGTTTCTCTCTTTTCAATATGATGATGTCAATACTTTGGAAACTATGTTTTTTAAATTTTAATTAATTCCTAGGACCTTTTGAAACACAGTAGAAGCAGAATAGTGATTTCTGCTTCTACAATTTAATCTACTTTCAAAGTGTTTGAGGAAGAGAGTAAAACCAACTCCAGGAACACTTGTATGAATCAAAGCTTTATTGCTAAACCAGCACTTTTCCGTTTGTGGCCTTCAGCAGGAAACAACCCTGCTGAAGGCTACTGTCACACACGTTTTTTGAAATTCACACAGTAAAAAATTAAACTAGGCCAAACTTTACCCTAATGTCTTATTATTAACACAACAGTAAGTTAAGAATAATATTTCAAAGAGAATTAAAGGAGAGCCACTAGCAACATAACAGTGGTTATGCATATCATAGCTTAATAACAAACAGCATTCAAGTTAAATTATAACCAAGCAGCTAATAGTCACTGACCTGACGTACATGAATGCAGAGCACCAACTTCTTCAAATTCAGCTCTCACGAAGTTCAGTGAAGCACACTATTTGAAAACGCATACACAAATTCTAATTAAAAAATGATACATGTTTAATTTGTAACTTTTTTTAACATTATATTGTTTACCAATGTTACAAAGTAAGACAGAACACGACAATGTGCGCCCTAAATACTTAAAATAGATATTTCACTGATATCGCTGAGTCTGTACAAAATACACACAAATTGCACATTCACTATCTGTCAGTGACACACATACCAAAAATGACAAATCTCTTACCTCAGCATCTCTAGTCCTTGGTCTATTAAAACGGAGAGAGACAAAGATATAAGGAGCACTGACGATTAGTTCTTGTTTTTGGTAAATGAAAACGCAAAATATGGATGACCCTTCTCTACTCTCAGTCTAATATTAGCCTGGACACGTTTCCCTTGCTATTACAACGTGCGTTAGTAATACTGCATGTTCTTCTGTGTGTGTGTGTGTGTGTGTGTGTGTGTGTGTGTGTTAAGCAGAGTGAAACCCTAGCAGTGTGATGGCTCAAATGTCTGAAAGTGCAGCAGCAGCCAGGGGCCATATGTTTTATCTATCACTGCAGTGCTCATCACACACTAACATATTCATGCTTATAGTGATACAAGCAGACACGTATATACACAGTCATATAATGTAAAAGGTTGTATGTCTTGCAAGCATTCTACTCTGAGCACTTCCCAAGAAAAAAACGCAAGAAGCAAGAAGGGGTTTCATTTCTCTGGTGAGGGACACTTGCATGAGCCAATAGCACTGCAGGACATATTTTACACAGTCCTCAGCTAATAAAAAAAACCCCAAACAAAACACACACTCATTATCACAGAGGCGCAGACGATAATAATGTGTACATTTGATTTGGAATCAACTGATAATTGTATTGTGAATTATACTGTGTCTACCAGCTGTGTTGTTATTGAGTTTTTTGTGACATCACTGCATCGTCTAGACTTAGCTGACTAGATCAATCAGGGCTGATCTAGTTGTTACAATCTAGGAAAGACATTAGAAAAGCAAAGTTCAATGGTTTAGAACAAAATAATGCAAATTCTTCATTTTCTATTTTTTTTTTAAATCAGTTCCAAATTATTTTAATCTTTTCAGTGATTTTCAGGACACCTAGTTTAGACGACATCAAAGACTAAGCTAAAAAATAAAAATATCATGAAAAGAAGTCGCACATGCAGACTGACCGATTGTGTGTCTGGCAAATGTGTTTAAGACTGTCCAGATGTTGAGCTGCCAGGTCAGAGGGCGTCCTTTTAAACCGACTCTCTAAGATGGAAGAACACACAGAAATAGAGTTAGCATATATAGCTAGTAACATGCTGGTACCTATGTAAGAAAACACAAATAAAACTGGGCTTATAATTCTAAATGTGACTTGATATTATGGTGACTGAATCTATATTAAATACTTATTACTGTATATGACAGAATTTCATGACAGTATAGACGATGCTCCTGCTCAGCTCAACCAGGAAACATGTTTGCCTACTCTTGAGTGCATGGGTTGAGGGCAACTGGACTTTTTTTTAATGTTTATGAAGATGTTTTGCTTCCCGTTCAAGAAGCTTCTTCACTTCTGAAAGCTGATGGGGAGACTCTGATATTTAACCCCTAGTGGGATTGTACAATGCACCATATTGTATTAAAGATGCTGATAAGTGTACTTATAAGTTAGAAAAAGCTAAGTCTTTCAAAAAGTTTAAATGCTTTAGTGAAATGAGACATAGATTTAAATTAAAAAAAGATGTCAACTAAAATTAGGGCTCTCTTCCCATTTGTTTGTTTTTTTTTTAGATGAGTCTGCCTAAAGCACTGCTCAGAGGCATTGCCAACATGGCTCCTGAGTGGCAAGACCAGTTCTTATAAGGACTTTAAATCATACTGTGAGGCTGTTTTAAGCATGCGTGTTGATGCATGCAGTGACAAACACAATATTCAGTAATACAGCAACCATGGATGTCTCCATGTTCATTTTTAAATATTATGAGCACTACTTTTTCACAGTTTCTTCCCTGATGGTTAGGAATGAAGAAATAAGAAAGAATTTAAGTGTTTATTACTAGCATGACACTACAGGTGAACAGGTGTGTGCGTTGTGTGTTACCCCACTGCTGCTGAAGTGCGTTCAGGTTATCCAATACTCTCTGGTGATAGTCTCTCTCTAGCTGGATGCACCATAATGCCCGCCGGTCTGAACGCCACAGGTTAAGAAATGTAAAAAATAAGTAAATAAAATAACACACATACACATCATCACACCATACTGGGAACGCTCAAAACTGCAGTAACTCTTAAACTCTTGTGGCTATCTGTTTGTAAACCATTAGAGTTGACAAAAGTATAGGGGAAAAAAGGGTATTTCTAAAAAGAAAGGACGACAGAGAGACAGAGAGAGGAGGAAGGAGAGTAAGGCCACGAGAGACAGAGTGGGAACGCAGTGCACGATTTTGTCTCATGTTTATGGATACGAGCAGCGAAAACACAATCCTTCTTTGACGTGGCTCAGTGCTTTCTCTCTCTCTTTCTAACTAACCCTCTATACATGCATGACATAGCTAAGCTGGCTTCCCTACTCTTTGACTCTTTCTGGTTTTCCCTCCCACTGTGTTTCTTTCATCAGATTAAACCTCCAGTTCTTTCTCAGTCATGCTCTTCTGCCTTTCATCTTCCTCTTACTGTTTTACACTCAATTGTCATTGAATTCAAGTGCATTTTTTGAGTTTTCTGTCTGTGAAGTATTCACTGTGTGTATGTGCTATATGGAACTTATACAGTCCACGTCTTGAAAAACAGGCCAACTGTCTGCACAATGAACCACTACAATAATAAGCAAGCATAATGAGCATTTTCAATGAGTAAGCAAAAAAAAAAAAGTCAAGGAAACATAATTATAAAATACAGAATTGGCAGTCAAACAATCCTAAAATGAAATTGCAAGGACTGTAGTAATAGTAGAAGTTCCACTGTTGCAAAATTAGTGTAAATTTTTCAGTGGTTTTTAATCAGGTATGAATGATTCTGAATATGCAGTTTTATATCACAGTGACCACTGAAATTAAAGTCATTTCACAAAGCTTCAATGACTAGAAAAAAGCATAAAAAATGTCTGCCACGTGACAAAACTTGCTTCTTTCTGTCATTTTTTTACTAAAAATGTTCTTCTTATCCCTCAAAAATTTTATGGCGTCATGCATCAGCGTAAAAATGATCAACCCATTAGAAAAATTACAAAAGACAGCGAAGACAATACAAAAATAACACCCAACAATACCCATTCATTTCTATCTGTTTTTTTCCACTTCTCCAATCCTGCATTCCTGTTACCTTGGAAGTCAGACGTTGAAGCTGGCTTACAGAGTACTAGCAGAAGTAGTCGAATATGCTCTTTTTTTAAAACTCTATAGCATGTTTGTGCTTAGAAACTCGGATGCAGCACATTGACAGATAGAGCCTGGTCAGTGCTCTGTATATGGTTTCTTTGAAGAGGCACAAATGCACACCAATGGTGGCCCAGATGACAAGTTTTACTACTGCCCACGCTGTTCTTAAATTGTGAAGTCGGGAGGCTGGTGGGGATGCTCTAACTTCATGGGTGGGAAATTCGACCCGAGTAGGTGTTCCCATTGAAAATTATGACTCCGAATTTGGGATTTCCCACTTCAAATGTGTGAGCTGCATGTGCAGCAGACTGAGGTCAATAAAAAATAATTACTAAATGAAAGACTGAAAGATGGTGAAAGCCTTACCATTTATTCATAAATAACTTGCAAAAACAATGCAAAAATATAAACTAGTAAAAACTCATCTGCCCTTATCTGAAAAGTGTACTCTTCCAGCATTACAATACTTTTTTTTTTTCTTGTCATGCCATGAAAAGTGATTCAAGTTTAAAACTTAGAGCTAATCTTTCCTTTTGTTTATCTACCTTGTAAACCTTGAGGCTTACTTTGAAAGCCAGCTCAGATTTGAGTACTTTTTCACTCTGATTCCTCCACACTTCCTCTTTTCATTTTTGCCTCATTTAATCTGTCTCTTCCTTCCTTCTTGCTGTTGAGTCACATCTGCCCAAACAAGCAGGCAAGAAGAACACAGGAGAAAAGTGTGAGAAACTTTTTGCACAAGTCAAAATAAAAGCTTGTCCACGCCATCAACACACCAACAGGACCACAAGGATACAATCTCCATGAAGGACAAAGGCCTCAGCAATCTGTAGAGAGAGAGATTACAGCTTTCAATAAAGTGCATGTGTGCTTTCAGCTCATCAGTCACAGAAGCAGTCAGGAAAACAGGTTAAATAGGGGTTTAGAACCAGACTGAAACTAATCATCACGTAGAGGGATTCCTCAAGATGATGTGTCAAAAAGTTCCATATAAAAAACTTGAAATACACACAAATATATAATTTAGAAACACCACACAGTACAGAGCTGTGCTTCTACTGCAGCAATAAATTCTATAATCATTAACCATGCCAATGAAGAAAAACATAATCTGCTCTTTGTGACACACAACAAAGTAAGCTGTTAGGTCAGTCGCATTTAGAAAAAGTGAGTGAAAAGAAGAGAGAAAAGAAAAACAGCAAGGGAGAAAAAACGAGAGACCATGGTCGACACTCTACCTCTTTTCAGTGTCTCTTGTTCAGCTGATAACAGAACAGGAGAAGTGTGTAAGAGAAAGAGAGGGCGCGAGAGGAGGAGGAGGAGGAAAGGAGGGCACAAAAGGCTCTCGCATTTCTAATGAAGTGAGGGGTGGTGACGACTCAGTGACCTTTTCTAGGTAACTGTGCCGGGATGGTTTAGATACAAGAGGAGTTTAAAGTTGTTTCCAGATTCTTCTGCAAATAACCATCTGTTGCACCAAAAATACAGATCAATTTAAAATGAATTTATTTGTCCCCACATCAATTATGACTAATATATAACATAATCACTGACATAAATAAATAAAATATACTTCTCCTTAAGTTTTCATTGTTCTACTTTGTGACCAAGCAAAGAGTGTTTAAAGATGAGACATACACTGGACTGTCTAGAAATTACTCAGAGGATGTTTCTCTGTGGTTAACACACACACAGCCATCTTTAGACTTTGAACCTCATTTTTTCCCCTCATTGCTCGCTGCTTTCTTTTTCTGTTTGTTGTCCTACAATTCATATTTATGCTAATAATGCTGCCTTCAAAGCTGGCAGTCATTCATGACCCCAACCTCTCTCTCCCTCCCTCATTTTTGCACCACCAATTATGTAATTCCTCCACTACAGAGGCATGTTTGCTATGCCATTTCTCCATTTGTCCCTCCCCAACAAAGCCAGAGTATGTTCTCCTTTAGTATTTCTGTTGGTCTGTCAGCAGGGCAACACAAAAACCAATAAGGTGGCGCATGACCACTGCGGCAACACCAGATATTTTTCTTTAGAATTATGGGATAGGGTAAAGGACTTAATGGAGTACTCCACTCTTCAAGGACCCTTTCAGTTTGCCAGTCCAGTTTTATCTTAATCAGCAGCTAAAACTTTGAGTGGCTTTATAGTTTACAAACTGAAAAAAGACAAACTTAAGATCTTTAAAATAGTAACTTCTATAATAATTTTCCCCGTGGGTGTTATTTTTTTAATGTAGAGAAAAGGTGTGTGCTCATGAATAAAGTGACATTAAGTGTGAGCACACCCATGAAAAGCCTAGGAACTTTTCCAAAGAGAGTCCAAAGGGGTAGCGATGCACTGATTGACCAACAAATGACCTGAATTAGCAGATTTTGAGCATTCTCAGTCGTGACTGGTTATCGGCCAGTCAGCCTCACATGTGTCCAATGACATGCTGGTCCCTTTCATTTATGCGTGATTGTCGTGTACACACTCACAGTCATCTACTAACATGTTGTGGAAGCTCTTCACTGTAAGCGAAGACACAAAGTTCACCAAACTAAGGTGCAGGGCAACCACCACAATAACGTTCGTAACAACAAGCCTAATCAGACTAAAGAGGCTATCAATTGAAAGCTATCCAAAGCTCATAAACAATCAGCAGCCTCAGTATGAGCAACAGATCAAAGCAGTAGTGATGAAAATGACAAAAACTGAGTTTATTACTTCACAAGATGCCCCGATATCTGGTAAAGTTAGAAACATACAGGTGATGTAAGTAGCTGATATTTGTTTTGCTATATAAATCTGTTGCACCTGCTTTTGTTTGTTTTGTTCATAGGATGGACCCCACTTACTCACTGTGAATTGTTTTGACTTTTACCTGATCCATTCGTACATGAGCTCGATCAGTCTCAAACTTTGGACTATGTAACTAGCAGGGTAAAGGCCACTTAATGTCTGATCCACCTGCTTCTTCACTGCAACCGCCAAGAAGTAATGTCTAAAAAAGTTTGGGGCTCCAGTGAACGTGTGAAGGCAGATGTAGACACCTGTTTGCCTGGAAGTAAAAATTGGCTGGGTGTGCCTTTTAGAGATATTTAATCATCAAACTGACAGAAATTTTCAAACATTCACACACCCCAGGATCCGCATGTTCAATCATGCAGGTCTGTGAGGGAGCATCTATTAAGATAAACACACAAATCCTGAGTGTTTCTATCTACTTTGCATGACGCTTTTTAGTGTACTTAAACGCTCACCTGAATTTTAGTTTGTGTGTCACTGAAGACACCCCTGCTTTAGGGTACAAAGTGCCACTGCAATTATGAGGTTGAGTAGATAACAGTGATTTATTAACAACTTTGAGAGCAAAAGTTTAGAGAGACTCGAATGAGAGAAAGCAACAAAGTATTTAAGAGCAGTGAGTTCAAATGAGACACAGTCAGTGATGGTAAGTGGCAGTAGTGTTTGCAGTAATCTACCTGGTGAAGGGACTGTGGAAGGTGGATGTCATCTCCTCTTTGTGCCAACTGCTCAAGGGACTCTAACAGAGTGGAGCCTGGAATAGGCCCTGAGGCGCAGGCGGGAACTGAGAAACAAGTGGTCACTGGAGTGGAGGTAATGTATTCCTGATTTGATAATGAAGGTCCTGTGGTGGAGGTGGAGTCTGTTCCAGTAGTTGTAATCCCCATGGTGAAGTTAAGAGGCTCTTCGGATGCGCTCAGGGGGGATGAGGCAGTGAAAGTGTTAAACTTTGCTAATTCAGTTAATGTAAATGTCTCTGTAGCTGAGGTGTTATATCCTGCATGTGAACCAACAGACCCTCTAGCACCTTTTGGCCCACAGTTTAAGGCAGGCTCTGTGGATGAGGTAAGTTGTTCTCTAGTGAAGTTTGTATTTTTTGCTATTCTTTTAGTAGTTTCTGTGACATATGTAGGTTCAGTGCCTGAGGTTAAAGTTTGTGATGTATAATCCATCGGCCCAGTACTGAAAGTAGATCCATGTGTGCAGGTTATAGATGCTGTGGAGTAGGCACCTGATCCAGTTTTTGACATATGACTGTCCATTTCAGCATCATTCTGGATCAATTCCACTGAACTGGTGGGATATACGGTTTCTGGACTGCCCGCTGGAATGACTGGGGATGTAGGCTCTGGACTGGTTCCAGGACTAAAAGGATAAGGATTCTCCAACAAGCTCCCTGTGGATGTAAATAAAGACAGCAGCAAACAGGAAGAAAGATAGGAGGAAAACAGACAATTACTAAGGAACTGCAAATATGCCAGTGTGTAAATAAAATAAAAAACAACACGTTCCTCCAGAGAAGCAAACTGATTATGAGTATATAACTACAGTCATATTTTAATCAGTTCAGAAGACATTAAGTTCCTTGAGACTTACCCTAATGACTTCTTGCCTAATCCTAATCTTAATTCTAACTCTAAGACAACTATATTATCTTATCTTATTAACTGAGTCTTCATCTTAAAATTTAATGATTGACATTATAGGAACTGTTATATCCTTACAATGTAACTGTATAAACAGACTGTGTCCCTACAATTTACATAATACAAATACATTATGGCAATATATTATCAACAGCGGCTGTTCGTGTGTTTGCAGCATGTGTGTGTCCGCCAGCGCAGGAGTGAACTTGTGAGCTATGAACTGGTTTTATTCTGTTTTGACACAGACAGTGGCAGAAACTTTGAGTGTGCTTATGTTCTCTGCCTTACTCTCTATTTGGAAGAGGATCATCTATTCTCTAATGTTAAGGCCAAGGCACTGTCTACTTCACTTCACGCAGGGCTTCCCCACCTTTTTGGATAATTGCCATATACTCTTATCTCACTACTTCTTCTTTCTCTTAACTTATTCCTCCACTTAGATACCCTCCTCGCTCTAAATGCAGCCGCCCACATTTAGATTTGTTCAGGTTCTCTTTCTTGAGTTACTTTTTCTAGTTACATGATCAATGACATCATCACCCCCAGACAGACTGACCTCAATCCAATATGCTGACCACTTAATGCATTACACAAAAGGCATTTAAACAGTAAGCGTGATCCTGAGCAGAACCCTGGATTCTTTTTGAATTGTTACGCAGTAATACTTGTAAATTCAAACACAGCCTCTACGCATTAATATTACTGAGTGTTTAGTTAGTATTTGTGAAGAAGTGTTGCACAGCTACCAGTTACATGCTGAGATTGTAGGTAGGAAAAAATTTACCAAACTAGATTACACTTGTAATTAAATAACTACTTTTTATAATACTTAATTTGTGTGTCACACTGTAAACTGGAATTTCTTTAATCAATTACGTGCATAACTTTTAAAAAAGACATATTCCTGGATTGCTAACATGTTGTAATTTTTGTATTTATTCATTATTTTTTAAGTAGCTACTTTAAACAAACTGAAGGATATACTAGTGGCTGTAATTTGACCTTTTGGAAGTTCACATTGACTTACATTAGCGTGGCCAGGTTTTAAAGTTTAATAATAATTTTTGACAATAAATAGAAAACTTTTCCGTAAAAGTAGACCAATGACAGCAAAATCAAAAACAAAAATATAAATAAAATGTATCCTCTTTGTTCTGATTTTTTCATTTAGTCACTCCCTCTGCCTACAGTGTTGCTTCCAGCAGCAGCTTGCTGCGTTATCCGTTTTAATTGAGTGATGCCTCTACTGCCAGTGCCAGTGCCTGCCTGGTGGAAGCTGAGGACACTGTTCTCAGGAACAGAAACAAGATTCTGTGATTATGTGTGCAGTTCATTGGGTCTCCTACCAGTTTCTGAGTATGAGGAGTCAGTCATGGGAGTGTCTGGAGACTGGCAGCGATTTAAACAGCTTGACTCCTCCGATTCCTCCTCGTCATCGTCTTCCTTCATTGCTTCATCAATATCATCTTCCTCTTCCTTTTCTTGGTTTCTTCCCATGCATCCCTCCTTTCCCAGTCCCATTTCCTCTTCCTTCCCATTGTTGTTAAGAGTGATTTTTTGGATGGAACCACACCTTCCCTCATCCCCATTTTGTGAAGGAGAGACACTTTGAGTTTGCGTGAGCGTGTTTGTCTCATTGAGGTTTCGGGTTTGAGCAGTGAGGGCTTCAGAGTTGGGTAGGTTATCACAGAGGTCCATCCCGCCCACCTGAACCTGTGACATTGCTCTACCCTCCCTCTCAAACTGACCTAAGAGGATAAAGATAAATCAAAAATCAGCTGAAATTCTTACACAAAACAACTGAATTCTGTACAGTATTAAGCTCTACACTGGTTCATCACATCCAATTTATGCTTTTTTTGTGGGCTGAGGTTGTTGAACTTGTTGGACAAGAAAAAGAAATTAAACATTCATCACCATGATCCATTGAGCTCTACCCAAACAATGCTTGACCTTTGAGTTTGAGGGTCAGTGCCACCTTTTGGAACAAGCCCTTCTTCAAGCCTGTGGAGATAAGGGAGACGAGACAGAGAATAGGCAGTAAGTTTAAGAAGCAGTGACCATGTTAAACTCCACTGACAGTGAAAGCGAGGAACGAGAAACGGATAGACACAAAACAAGTTTGTCATCATTCCCAAAGATTCAAACAAGCCATAGGGCTTAAACAAGAATGCGTCAGATGCAACACTCCTGTCTACACCTTGTACTGTGGTGGAATAGATGCGTACCAACAAATTCACTCATTTACATAGTGGTTACATGATATGAGAGTTTTGGAAGACTGTTTCCTTTAAGAGACAAAAACCTGACAAAAAAAGCTGAAACCCCTCTAAGACAATGACAACACTGAGTAGTATAGCTTAAGATGACTACATTTGTTTAAAAATAAATAAATGGTGTCCTGCTTCTTATCTGTAAATATTCAGGAAATATTTAAATGTGGAAAAACTTTTGGCTGCTAATATCTAACCAAAGCTGAAAAATAGTTCCAAAAACGAAAGTCGAGCCATTATCGAGATGCAACCTCGACACGGGTCAGTGTTACTGAACATTGCTTGGACATCCTTATTAGACTTTCAATAAAGAAATTAAAATGTATACTGCCACTGGGTGGGTTGAACTCATGATCTCTTTCAGGGCCTGCTTCTCGTCCTGCTGAGGTAACAGACTTCATTTGTCACTGGGTTTATAATGCTGACATCAGGAGCAGACTTAGGGTGCCTGCTAACAGCCTGACAAATTATTTTTGCCATGCAACAGATAAACAAAGACCCGGATAAAGTTGTTGTTTATATATTTTTTCAAATAAATTAATGAATAAGCTGGTAATACTAATGTGTGTTCGTACGCATTGCTGTCCATTCAGAACATGACATAATTTGGTTACTAAGACAACCAAACAAATACAGCTGCATTTCATTCCTTCATTACAATAATCTGATCTACAGCGTACACTTTGTAAGACACAGTCTCTAGACCTCTATGAGGAAACTACACATTTGTTTGTCTATGGTTCATTTATTGCCCTTGTGCTGTGACCAGTTTTGATCCGCAACACGACGTCTGGGTTTCAACTACGAGAAAACATCTAAAAAAAAAAATAAATGCCCGAATAGGAATTTAATGATAAATTATTAGGATTAAGGTGTAAAAATCTCACAATCTGACAGTCATTCAAATACCAATTAAAATTGGACAACAACTGTGACACCAAGCACAGACTAGAAAAAGAGTGACCTAGAATAGAAAAGACACAATAACATTTTACACAAGAGTTGGAACAGATGGAATAAAGCATAAATGCCCCAATCCCATAACATATATAAGGTCTATATGAGGCAAATCAAGCTGCAGAGAAATCCAAAGAATAGTAACACTACAAATGGCCCAAAAGAGTGACCCCTTTCTGACGGCGTTTTACAGATTTCTACAGATTTATGGTTTATTGTTTCATGCACTTCTGAATCAATGTACAGTGGCAGGCGACTTAGTTTTACTAGCTTATGCATGTTTAGAGTGGAAAAAAACAAAGAGGCATGTGTAACTCGTCTATTTGTTGTTACTTTGCCATGTTTTGACCACAAATAACAGCATCATCTGCAAACAAACAATACTCTCTAATATCAACATAAGAGATCAGCATTCAAATACTGTGAGAAAACAACTCACAAAGAGCAAAAGTACTGATAAACTGACATTATTAGATGATCTAGAGTCAGGAAGTGTGAATAAAGAGCAAAAACTGACTATGAGAAATAAAGTCTGACTAGCAAAAAGACATTTTTGACACATATTTTTTATTATTATTTTCATATAAATAAGCACAAAGGTCTCCCCTTAAGGCATTACTGGATGGGCAGCAACTTTGCCTCTGGTCACCAACCACCAACACTTTTCACCATTTTTTGACTCAGCAGAAAGATAAAATCTCAGACCTCAACAAAATGACTAATAAAAGCCTATCTCAGTGGAATAAGGCTGTCCTGGTTTCCTGCAGCACTAATTGTTCTTCCTGTAATTCTGCATTACTCTGGCAAAGACCAAACATTTAGAGAGATAAAAGGGAATGCGTGGATAGACACACCAAACATAACTCTGATTCCCTGCTTCCATGAAATTCCTCATGGACGTGTGTGTAAAATATGGTAACAAAGAAGAAGCATGAGTGAACCAATCAGCACTCCGATGTGCTTTCTACAGATAGAGGTGAAATCCTATGGGATGCTGCACCACCTTGTCTTTATGTTGCATCAGCTCTGTATATTTTATCAAGAAACAAAACCTTCTGCATGGGAAGCAAAGTGTGCTTTAATATCTCTAAAAATAATAAAACTCCTTAAAAATCACACTGAGATACAAACAGCGCTGTTACATAATTGCTGAAAGCTCTGAATGTCCCTTTGGTATACAGTGTTAATGCCTATACATGGTCTTAATGTTTTCATGCCTCAAACAAACATCTGAGGTATTCACAGATAAAACAATCTCTAGCCTAGAAAGAAACATGGATAGTTGATGCTATTTAAAAAAAAAAAGCAAAAGCAAAAAACAAACAACACTATCTTTTAATGCACCTCTCCCACTGAGTCATTTAGCTATAAAACCATCCATCCTCTCCTCCTTTGTTTGGGCCCTACTCCACAGGGGACCATGAATTATGAAAGACAAACGGAAAAGGGAATTCGGCCAAAAGGACAAACACAAAGGTGTAAGAAGACACAGACCCTGTCCTGTGAAAGGACCACTGCAAAGACATGAGACCTGCAGCAGAGATAGAGACAGGGCAGGCAGATAGCCAAGTTATGTTTACCTATAGGTTTTGTATACCATGTAGCTAAAATGCATCTAGTCACCAAAAGTCGTGGAGGATTAGTGTTGGCCAATTTTCCAGCTCAGGGCAGCGGTCTCTTTGACCTGCAACTGAAACGCTTTAGGGACCAGCCCAGGCCACTGGATAGATTTGCAATGTGCGAAAACTGCAGTAAAGAAATTAATAATTTCATTCATTGGTTACCTATTGGTTAATAATTTTAGACTTTTTTAAGAAGGCCCGCTCCGAGCTTGCACAGAAGTATATTTCACATCTTCTGACACTACACGCCCCTTGTCATAACCTCGATCCTGGCCATCCCACAATTTCGTCTGAGATCAAAAAGGGTCATCGAGAATTTTCTGTTGGAATAACTGTTCTTTAGAAGAACCTCACTGTTTGCCCTTTTAAATGGCTCTAAATGACATCTTTTTATAAGCAGGCTTTTCCCACTTTGAGCTATGTCTTTGTTGTCCTTCATAACTGTTTTATCACCTTCTCCTAGTTATCATTTTTAATTTCTTCGTTATTTATTTATTTGTTTTTAAGTTTTATTATTCATTTGTAATTGTATCTATTTCCAATTTATGCTTGTGTTGCACATGTTTCCCTTTGATCTTTTCTTAAATGTTTTATTTGTCGTTTTTTTCCTAGCTTGTCCTGTGAACCTTTTTATTTTTAAAGGTGCTAAATAAAGACAATATGCTAATAAAGATACAATTAGTAGTTAGGATTGGAAAGTTAAAAGTATTTCCAGAGTTTTTTATGAATTGTTTGAAATATAAAGAGCACAATAAAATACAAAACTTTACATGTGAGTGTTTAGTTCTTTCTTATTTTTTTTAGATGAACATCCTATTGATCATTAGTTGTTTTTTTTGTTTTGTTTTTTAAATATGTTTTTATCGGATTACGGGGTGGGGGGAGCAGATCTGGGCCGCTTGAGCGACGTGTATACGTAGATATGTGCCCCTATAGGTGAAAATGAGTTAGACGACCCTGCTTTAATCAATGTGTTGTTAGCAACTAACCTAATTAAACCTAGCGCGACAAGTTGGTTAATATTATACCCCCAGATATTTTAGCTAATGTAACCCAGGTAAGGCAAGACACAGAAAATAACGTGGAGCACATAAAGTGCCAGCAGACAGGAACAGTCACTTCCCGTTTTGACGCTGACTTCGTAAAAATGAGCTGATTAGCAATTGTAAGTTGGTTAATTAACCGTATATTAGATGGGTCTGATAACTGGCTAGCACACGTTAAATGTAAATTAGCTCGGTGGCAATGGTTACACTTGATTTGACGTTAACGTTACGCTTCATGACGGGCTAGTGCCGCTTCGCCAAACTGCTCGAAAACGAGAACAGCTTATAACCAACTGTTTGTGTTAGACCCGCAGACTGTTAATATGCAGTAACTAGTTAAACCCGTTTACTATCAATACTTGATGCTTAGGTAACAGATTGGTTTTGTGCATGTTGCTATTAAGCTAACGTCAGCTAGCGCAAGCAGAGTACATTAGATCACCTTTGAAACGCACAGTTACGTTTACATTACATAAAGGAGCTAGCTTGTAAATCAGCTGACATTAGAAACAGCGGTGCCACAGAAAACAGACACGACACTTACGGCTGAAAAGGGTGGCCGAACGGTAAAGACCAACATCTGACACCTTGCCGGAGATGTTGTGAGGACTGTGTCACCCACAGGCAGCAGCAGCCAGGGGTCGTTGCTAACGCTGTCATCGTCGGGCCTGTGCTGCACTGTCGCCATCTTGTGTCTTTTCACTGTTAGCACACGCACAGTTCTATCCACAATCTTAGCGATTAAAGTGTTTTCATTCATAGCTACCAGACTGCATCGAACTGCAGACTCGGTATTAAAATAAAATCTCTTGTACCTTGTCCTACACAATGAGACCCCCCCCCCCCCTCCTTTTGGTTTCAAAAAGGTGAAAATGTTAGCTGAAATAGCAGCTAACATTTTGATGTTATTGTGATAGATGAAAGAATGTGTGCACAAACACTGATGCTTTCTGCCATAAAAACCAACTTTAGCTTCAATTCATGCTCATCAGTTGGGAAAAATAAATTAAAAAAAAAATAAATAAAAAAAAAAATACTGTAAAATAATTTATTTCATAATTGTTTTTTGCTACAGATGTATTACATGAAACCAGACGTTTGAATGAGGTATAAGCACATTATTGTATAAACACAAAACTAAAATCAACAGGTTTTCAATGATCAGGATAGCAAAGTAATGAATTTAGTCAGTCCAAAGCATCTACACTGGTGCAAAAATAAACTGAAACAGCAATTAAGTTATTTTTTTTCCCCATCCACACATGAAAATTCTGATTTAATGATCAGTTTAGAAATGATCAAATTCACAGCTCACACATTCCTGAAAACATGGCATCACACACACACACACACTTTAGCTTATGGACTTACAACTGATTACACAAAAATATACAAGACAGACGCCACTCGGCACTTCTTAAGGTGACACTTAAGAAGGGGGGTTGTTCAGTAAAACTGGTACCAGTCCTAGATTACGGCACATGCAAAATTAAGAAATTTTGCATCCTCTTTTGAATGAACCCCTTTGGGTGTTAAGAGAGATTCTGGTAATAATGCAGAAACTTGACTGTTATGACGTTTTTTTTTAACTTTTAATTACAGTAGCATTTTTTTCCTTCTCCCATTGCTAAAGACCAAGTGTCATATTTAAATGCGTTTCTCTGAAATCGCGCCTCTTGGGAATCTCAATTCATCGAAACATTTGACGTCCTTCCTCCGCGGCCCTGAAGTTTGTCACAGTCACGTTTAAATAATTTCAGTAACAAATACAATTGTGATAACATCACAAATGCATGTCTAAGTTCTGTATCATTACGCCACATATTATATTATCATCATCATCTATATTACATCATCAGTATATCACACGTGTTTGTATGCACACTGCAAATCTATACATATATGGTCTGTTTGTCTAGGTTTTAGTCCCAACCCTCCCTCTGTGTGTTCTCCAAGATTTCTTCGTAAAGCCAGCTCTGTGTGAATTCCTGGCTCTTGTCCATCAGCTGGAACAGTCTAAGATACTCCTCTGGAAATACGTGGCCTGTCAGTATGTCCTCCGACATGCCCATCTCTGATAACAGTTTACTGCCACTGTCTGGTGACCAGAGATTGAGCCTGTCAATGAGCTTGACCTTCCTCTTTTCCAAACACTGTTTGACCATCATCAGCAGAGTCGATGCATTGGAAGGAGTCAGTCCTGCAGAGAACAGATCAGCCCGTGGGCGCAGGCGCACCAGGCACAGGTGATCATTTGGAAGCTTGCCTTTAGAGCTAGGTACCCCTTCCCTTGATGACACCACAAATGACTCCCACGGCTCCTTGTGCAGTAGCTCAATCTCACAGGCCATCTGCCAGAGGACGCCAAAGGCTCTGTAGTACATCATTTCACCAGGACGCGCCACCAGCTTCAGGTATTCCTTCTCGCTTATGAAGAGGTTGAGCTCTATTCTTCCATATCTGTAAACAGACAGCCGCTCGAACAAAGCATAAACCATCTTCAGCAGCATGCCACGCTCATTATGCTGCGGCAGGATTCCCACCACCTTCACTGGGATGTCATCAGTCCAAGCAGATTCTGAGATTCCCAGGTCAGTGAAGAGTTTATCGGTGAACATAGCTGGGGGTTTCACATTGCCAAGGCCAATGGGGTCTAGTTTAAAGTAGTCACAGTGAACTACTTCAAGCTGGCCATCAAGCCGGCCTTCTAGCTCCTGTAGGTCATGCAGAAAAGACCTATCACCTTCAAGAGCGACAACTCTCTGAGCTCCAGCATTTAACAGAGTCCTAGTCAATACCCCAGGTCCCGGGTTACATTCAAAGATAACAGTTTTAGCATCTTGTAGATCAGGTCCTAGATGCTGTGCTACCAGATTAGCCAGGTCCAGGTCCACTATGAAGTGTCTGATTTTTTTGCAGGCC
>VUQG01044580.1:0-22900 GCA_015106755.1 Etia nguti
ATGGACAAACATCTCACTGACAGTCACTGAAGAGAATGTTTTACTGTCACCACCAGAGCCAAAGACCAGAGCTGGATTCTTAAAATATTCATGTGAAATCACACTGGATCCAAACACAGCAAACACACATCTGTTATTATCTGAGGGGAACAGAAAAGCAACATCAAAGAGACAAAAACAGTCTTATTCTAATCACCCAGACAGATTCACTTTCTATTATCAGGTAATGAGTAAAGAGAGTTTGACTGGGCGTTGTTACTGGGAGGTGGAGTGGACAGGGAGAGGAGTTTGTGTAGCAGTGGCATACAAGGATACCGGTAGAGCATGGTACTCAGATGAATGTGTTTTTGGAGGAAATGGCAAATCTTGGTCATTACGTTGTGACACACATAGCTATGATTTTACTTCAAGAATCTCTCAACTCCTGTCTCAGGTCCTCAGTCCTCCAGAGTAGGAGTGTACCTGGATCACAGAGCAGGTATTCTGTCTTTCTACGGCATCTCTGGAACCACTGTGACTCTCCTCCACAGAGTCCAGAGCACATTCACTCAGCCGCTATATGCTGGACTTTGCCTTTTAGACTACAAAGTCACTGCAGAGTATATAAAACTGAAATAGACAGAAGTCACTGAGAGACAATTGGTTAAAATGTGTGATTTAGTTTCCAGTTTCTTTGGTCTCCATTGTTGTTGCTGAGAACTCTGTGTCATGCTATTTCTTCTCTGCACAGAGATCATCTGTCAGTCACACTTTATGCGCGCTACTTTGACGTCTCATCATGTTTTATCTAGATAATGACTGACTTTGTCTGGTTGGCTCTCCTTCCTGTGTCTCTTTAACCATTAAGACTCTCAGTGCTCATGGTGAGTTTTATTCAGCTGAAGCAAATGAAACCGCATGAATATGTGAACTTGTCTGTGCTCGAAATGTTTCAGGAATAGTTTTGTTCATGTATATGTATATTTTTTTAAAACTCAATTCAACTGACCCATGGACCGCAATAGAAAAACCAGCAGATTCATTCATTCATCAAACAGAATCTGTTCTCACTTTGTAAAAAACAAAGAAACAAACATTTAGAATTACATTTACATTTATTTTTAGATGTTGTTGTTCACTGTAATCACAATGATCAATTAGGACATTACTCATTACTTGATTGTTCACAGCTCATATTCTGAGTCATACACACTAATTGTGTGAAAGTTAGAGTCTTGAAGTGACTGTTCTGATTTGGTGCTGTATAAATAAAAACTTTTTTGAAATTAAACCAGACTGAATGGCGTGAATCTAAAAGTTTTCACATGATGTCAGTGTGAACTATAGGATACAGACGACTTCATGTTAAAGGATCATTCTGGTTTATTTTAGCCTGCTGTATCTCCCATTATGTGTCTGTTGTGATTTAATGACTCATTAACTTCACCCTCTACCTCTGCTGTGCAGCTACAAAAAAACAATGAAAGGCCAAGAAACATAATTTTTAATATGAATCATTTTAATGAATTTATTATGACCAAAAACACACAAATAAAGGGTTTAAAATGAGGTGTATGAGCCTAAAATATGGAAATGATTAGTGTCAGGCACTTCATTCGTTGCATTCTGGGTAATTTTTATGCATTAGTTTTTACTGAAATGCTCAAATTGTTAATAAATTCGTGCATTGTAATCAATTCAACTTTAATAGCTCAGGTCGGTCTGAGTGAGATTTCTCCTCAGGGTTTCTTCTGATGTATTTTGGGTAGTAATACACTTGCAGGGGTGTTTACAGGACTTTTTAAATAGGGTGAGGGGGGAACCTGCAGTACATCAGAATATTTGATTAGTGAAGACAGATGCATTAAAATGTGTTACATTGTTGCACAACAGAAATTTCTTTTCTATTAAATTGTTGTTTTGCAAATTAAGTTCACACATAGATCCTTTACTTAACTACTTACTGGTCATCATACTCAAGTATGTGTACTAAGGTTTTAGCATCAAAATATAAACTATAAACTACTCATTAGATTACAGTAACTGATCATCAGCAAGTACGATCACCTCTATAAAAGCAGAGGTTTTTGGCAGTGTGCTGCTCAGGAACATTCAAGTTAAATTAAAACACAATCTTCCCAGCAGTGGATGTTTCAGTAAAATCACCGCAATATCAGACCGTGCAA
The DNA here is from genome assembly GCA_015106755.1 of Etia nguti. NCBI lineage: Eukaryota > Metazoa > Chordata > Actinopteri > Cichliformes > Cichlidae > Etia > Etia nguti. The sequence goes on from VUQG01044580.1 coordinate 2,166, forward strand.
AAACTACAAAACTGCAAAAAAAACAGCTACATCTCAGACTCCACAGGCCTCAGTTAGCATGTTAAATCTTTGAGTTGCCAAGTGGCAGCCAAGAAACCTAAAGTATTTATAGAGTTTCTGTAAAGAGGAGTGGGCAAAAATCCCTGCTGAGATTTGTGCAAAAAACCTGGTGACCAACTACAAACATCTTACTGCTGAGCTTGCCAACAAGGGTTTCTCCACCAAGTACTAAGTTATGTTTTGCATGTTCTCAAATACTTGTTTCACTCAATGACACGCAAAGCAATTTATAACTTTTATGTTTCTATCTTCCTGTGACTGTATATATACATAACAGCTATAAATAAGCAAGAACATTTCCCTACAAATATAAACTACCCATTTCTAAGTCTAAAACACGCCCAATGTGGGATGTACATTAGAGGATACTTACTGACTGACATATTGTTTGTTTTAGTCTTTGGTATCATTCTTGTAAATAAAACTTTCCAACAAATGAAAGAGAAAAATAAAGAAAGCAGCTCCCCTTAAACTGAATTAAATCTCATGAACACACCTCGTCTGAACAAACCTGAAAACAGTAAGAGTGATAGTGATGTAGTCCACTTTCCCACTGTTCCCAGTCTGTGCTGCTCTACTGGTATTTTGCCAGCAGTATAACGAGGCTGAGGATGAGCCAAAGAACCAGGAGGTGAGAGGTCACCAGGAGAAAGGCCACTGGGTAAAGGTGCCGTCTGGGGGCTTTGGGGGCCAAACTCTGTGGGAGTCCTGAGGGAGTCTCCCCTGGATCTAACCCAGAGACAGGGAACCCTGACTGGGTGTAACAGCCCAGCATCTGCCCCCAGGACAGACGAGATCTGGATGATGAGCAGGGGTATTTGTGTGCAAGTGTGAATGAAAGACAGGGGGGAACCGAGAAGGAAGAGATGTGAAGAGAAATAGAGGGAATTGATGGAATGAAGTAAAAGAACAAAGAGAGAAAAAGATTAAACTGAAAAAGTTTTGCAACACTTACAATAAGTGGAGAACAAAACGGGGAAAAAGGGAAACAGAGGTGAAGAAACAGAAAAAAAGGAAAGCAAGAGGAAGAGGATTGTTGTGTTTATCAGGAGTAAAACAAACACACACCTTCTCATCCAGTCCAGTGCAATGCTGAAGTGCTGCTGGCTGAGTGTGTGTCGCTCCCGCAGTAAGGCGCACTGCTCCAGGGTCACCGACATTGCAGTGCGGTCCTTCGCACTCTTACAGCTCGTCAGTCGCACGCCGTTCACCTTACGACACACCTGCACGTGACAAAAACACAAACACTTTGTTTAAAGGCCCGAAATAGGGGAAAAAAACATTAACATTATGTGAAGTGTTGTAGCAGCAGTCCTAAAGTAAATGGCCCTAGAGTAAGCTCAACGCTCCCAGTCAGCTGAGCCCTTTCTGTGGGGCTTTGACGTTCTTCCACTGTACAAGCATATTATTGCTGGTGAGGTTAATTAGTGGTTCTAAACTGGTTACATGGAGTAAAGGAGTCTCCATCGGGAGCACTGGCGCATTTCCCGGGGCCTAATGGTCATTTTGGATCTTTGATAACATCACTGAACGTAAGAGGAATCCAGGCATCAGCTCTGGATTCTGTCATTTCTGTAATCCTCATTTACAGACTCTACTTTTGTCCACAGTTGATGGATGTAGACACTGTGACAGATTGATTTGTGAAGTCCTGTCATTCATGCTTAGGCTAACAACTTGACAATCATAAGTCAGGCTTACAGCCATACCTCTCCACTCTGTTATGAATATTGATACTGGATAATTTGTCCACCAGAGTATACAAACACAACTACCAGCTGATCCCCACAGAGTCAGGTCTGAAAAGTCTTACATCACTCTGGGTCTGTTTCAGGTGCTGCTGGGTGTCTTACCATAGCAGCGATCCACAGAACCTCCACGTTCTTCCTCTTCTTGGTCTCAATGCTGCGTTCTAGAGAAGACAACAAGTCTGCCAGCGACTGGATACCAGCTGACAGAAGAAGAAGGTTCAGTTCAGTTATTGATTCACTGTTAGCAATCAGACGACCCTCTATGAGTAAGCAATTAGCAAGAGTGGCAAGGTGATAAAAAAGCCTTACCCATGTCAGGCAGTTTGTCCCTCAGTGTGTTACAATAAGCTTTGAGACGCTCACAGCTCTGCTGGTTTATTCTCTCCTGCAGCGAACAGTCACCAAACCTGAAAACAACCATCAACTTCTGAGTAATTTTACCTAAAAAAGAGAGGACTTTTGCAACTTACAGGAAGCATGTGATATTATTATGTTAAATGTTCATAATAAAAGTTGGCTAAAGTTTCAAATAATGAGGGAAATGTCAAAAACCAGGTATGAACAGTAAATGTTGGTTTCAAAACCTTTTTTCTACCTAAACCTGATCTCTACTTTTAGATTTCCTTATGTGGTCGTGTGCAGCAGAAATAGCACATCATAAAATACAAGCACTATATCTTGTAACTCGTCTGGGTTCTTATTTGGGCTTTTAATTTGAAGCATTCCCGAAGCTGGCCAATCAGAAAAGGGTGGACTTTTGAGAAGGTGTGCCTTACAGGGGCTGCTTGTTTCAAATGGAGGATGAGCTAAGGGGCTACAGAGAGGGACAAAGTATCTGAAGCTAGTCTATATAAACGTACAGCTTGAGACAGCTTAAGGTCATCTTTACCATCGTATTAATCTCTACTGAAGATTAACAAACTGTTGATGAAGATGTGCACCAAGTCAACAGCAGACAGATTAATAAGTCAGATTTTTTTCCCATAGGACCTCTACTACCAGCAGTTTTATTCTGAGTTTTAAAAAATAGATATAGTATAGTAAACAAAACCAACTTGTTTTTTTCACAGTGACGCAGAGAATACAAAACACTTAAGTTCATTTTTTAGAGATGTTCACAGCAGTTTAAATTGTGCTCATTAAAGAGGCAACAGGAAAACAGTCGAGTGACAAACAGTTTGTTTACCTCTCAGCGTAACTCTGATGCTGGTTGATTCCAATGTTAAACAGAACAGGATCGACTCGAATCAACAGTCCATCTTTTAGTTCCTGTGGCAGTGAGCTGAAGGTCTCCGGGGGCAATGGGACTTCAACAATAAAACTGCCCCTGGTTGGAGATGAACGCACAAATTGAGGAAGCTGCACACTCACTGCGTGTATAGATGTGTGTGTCTGTGTGTGTATTCCCACCATGTTCCACTGAGTGTTGGCAGCAGGTCGTCTGGTTGCTCCGTTTTGGCCTCGGTGATGGTGAATGCTACTCCCTTTAGGTCAGCCACACCCACTTCCATATCCTCCAGCATCCCAATCTCATCACCTGACACACAAACACACCTTAGATGTGTAAGCACTGCACGTAGAAGAAGTGTAAATGCACAATTTTGGCTCAGTCACACTAAAATAAAGGACAGCAACTTCTTTGGGAGTGGCTCCCCTGTGATTGCACTAAAATTTTCACTTTCAGCCACCACTTTCCATCGCAAGGCCTGACGCGCACTTTACTGCAATCACTCTCAGACAGAGTGGCAAAGATTTCCAAATCACAGAGAGACTGCCAACGCACTGCCATCAGTCTCAGTCAGTCTGCACCAATCATTGCAACTTATTTGCAACACATCTTGCAATACGAAACTCGAATGAACTGGTTGAACTCTCTTTGTATTCTGGTTACTTTCCTAAATAAATATTTGCAATTTTCCCAGATTAATCACAGTTAATTGCCGTATTATCACAAACAGATTGCATGTAATTATCAACGTGACCCCTTTCAACTGCAGACTGATAGCCGAATAACTCCATAATTGCCATTTTAATACATCAATCACTCAATCATGAGACCTGGTCCCCGTCTTTAAAGCAACCATGTCAAAGGAGACAAGATCGCAGGTTCTTCGCACATGGTAACAATAATTTGGTCTCACCAATGACTGTTTTCCATAGTGTGACTGTAGCATTGCTGTTGGTGTATTTACCGTGGGTGCTCAACAGGCTTTCAAATTGAGCCAAGACTCCTACAGTGTGAAGCTGCTGTAGAAAGTCAGGATCCTCCAGGCCTCCGTACAGCTTCAGCATGAAGCCACACACTACTGCTGAGAGCTGGAAGACAAACACAGTTTCTTCAATACAGAAAACTACAGACTTCCACTAAAATTACCCCCAAAAAACCCAAACCAGAAAGTGTTTCCTTGTAAATCTCCATCATCCTCACCGCCTGGCTGAAGACAGCGTGACGTCTCTGGGCTATGTGTACAGGGCCCTGAGCGACCGTCCCATCCACTGCCCCCTGCAGGACCACAAAGGTCATAGCTACTTGGGCCTTCGCCACTGCCTCACGCACACAGTCCCTTAGAGTGACCACCAGAGGGAGCAGGTGCTCTTGCCAGGTGTACCCGGAGAAGGAGGAGAAGGAGGAACGAGAGGCTGGAGGGAGAGCGTGAGAAAGTTTGATTTTTTTTAATCAGACATTGAAAGAAAGAAAAAAAAAAAAACAGATATCTGAAAACGAAATATCTAAGAATAAGAAGAAGAAGAAGAACTAGCAAAACTAAGTTAACAGGAAATGCAGCACTGATGAGTGAGATGAAGTGATCTTTCAAACAGAAAGAAAACAGTAAAGCATTAAACATAGTTATTCAAATGTGCTCTGTGCATGTATTAAACACTGTTTTCTGTCAAAGTCTGATCGGAATATGGCACGGCGTAAAAACCGAGGCATTCTCCGACTGTCTCAGCTCCTGGACTGATTTTGATTTGAAGGACTCGAGATGAAATAATCCTGAGGTTAAATTAACCATCACCAGATTCAAGTTACAGTTTTCCAGCGATCTGTATCTAGCTTATTAACGTTATAGCAAGCATAATCTCAGTGGGAATGCTGGTTGGCTAGCCTGCCAAATTATCAGCTAGCATAATCCATGATATTAACACCTGTACAAATTGTTTAAATAATACTTCAAGACTTCCTCGTCCAGAGTAAATACACGTGGACACACAGCATACTGACACCCAAGGTAACTATGGACTGAACGGCTGAATGTACTAATGATGAACACCAGTCACAGTGCTTAAGGTGACTCGGGTAAAAACTAGAGATGGACCGATCCGATATTACGTATCGGTATCAGTCCGATACTGACCTAAATTACTGGATCGGCTATCAGAGAGAAATAAAAAATGTAATCCGATCCATTAAATATCACGAAAGCACCCCACAAAACTTGCGACATGGCGTAACTCAGCTCATAACCTTAGCACGTCGGAGCAGTATGCGTCACGTGATAGAGCGGCTGTGGAATGCGAGACCTGTCGGCGGTCTGGTTGAGTATTTGGACCCTCGCTACCAAACCGGCATTTCATCTCCAAGAAAGCTGTCCCAGAGAAGTTCATTTCTAAATGTTTGTAAAGCATTCTCACGTTAAGCTTGACAACCGATATATGGAGCGACTGCATCTCATTCTCTCCCCCTCCCTCTCCTGTTGCTACATCAATCATGAAACTGATCAATGATCAGCTGATCGGCTTTTCTGTCGCAAATCCGTCTCTCTTGTTTGTTCATCGCCCACTTTGCGCCAGAAAGAGGAAACCAGCGGATAAACAACAGCAGCACGTTTAAGCTTGATAAGCTGTTGTTAGAATTGATTTAATATTACTTTCTACACCAGGATCCTTTTCTAAGTAGCTGACAGCTGGTAACTGTGCAGGGGCGGGTCTAGCAAAGTTTTGCCAGGGGGCCAGGTAGGGCATTAACAGGGAAAGGGGGGCACAAAGAAGTAGTTTTCTTTCTTATTCTCATTTAAAATGTCTTGTTTTTAATAAATAATTATCTGAATCTTACACCCATAGTTTTAATCTGATGTAAAATGTATAGAAGTCCATTACTGTATATAGTAACTATTAAGTGTAATATATACCCTAGTGAGCTATAGTACTTTTTCCGTTGGTAAGGTACCATCTGTTCAGTCTGCAATTCTGTTGAAGAAAGATGTTGAATCTATTTAATTATTGTGGAAAAATAATTGATTTCTGTGCATTTTTATTTTATTTTATTTTATTTTTTTACACGTGCATTAAATTAAAGTCGATTACGTCGATTAAGCATCACAAGGCGAAGGGCGGTTCCCTATTTTTTTTTGCTGGGAGTTTGCAACCCTATTAGTTAGGTTGCTTAGTATTCTTACTAAGTACTCTTTAAAATACCAGAATCGGGAGGATGGTGTAGGTTTAAGTTTATTAGATTGATCAGTATTGCTCAACTATGAAATATTTTGGGTGCAGTGTATTTTTTGCATACAGGTATAACAGAACAGCTTTAGTGGTTTTTTTTTTTTTTTTTTAAACATGAGTATGAACTTATACAAAATGCAGCAAGATATTTAAAAAAAAAAATTTATTGATTAAAAAATACACTATATCGGATTCATATTATGATATCGGTATCGGTATTGGACATAAAAAAGTGGTATCGTGCCATCTCTAGTAAAAACTTAAACTATCGTGAAATAATCAACTGACAAATCTGTTTTTTTTTATCTCTGATTTAGTGCTAATTTTTGAATTTTTTCAAATATATTAAAATATAAGGTGTTTAAAAATGATTTTATACACAAACAGTAGCAGAAACATGCACATCTGAAATGTGATTTACCGTCGCCTGTGTTCTGAGAGTTTGTGTCCCCGGTGCCTTCCTGCGGCTCTGGTGACATCACCGCCTGAGGTTGCTCCTCTTGCTGTTGCAGTCGGTCGACCATGGCAACAATGCAGTTGATGCTCTTCCCCACATTCACCCACACCCTGTCCTACACAAAAACAAACATTTATAAAAAATGGAATCACACAATGCTGCTGGAAACACACAGAAATCACACACACTCCAACTTGCCCACTCCTCCTCGTCGTACTCCGTGTCGCGTCGGCCACCGTCCTGCTCCTGATCGACGGGACAGTTCTCACACAGCAGCCCGTTGCTATGGACGTGGCTGCTGTTGGCGTTTGCGATGCAATGGTTATGGATCTCCAGCAGGGCGCATTTTACCAGCTCCTCTTTGAGCGCGTGCACAAACTGCTCTGTCTGGTGGACGACAAAGTATTTGGAAACATCAGATTTCTTGGTGTCCAAATGACTGCCGGTTAGCTGTATTTTTGTTCTTCTTCCTTCCTCACCTGATCCATCAGGCTGCCCAGGGCCTGCCGCAGCCGGGCGGCGTTCAGCTCCTGTGCCACGGAGAGCAGCTCCTCGGCGAGCCCGAAGACCAATGGCTGCAGCTGGGCCATCCTTGTCAGCAGCTCCTTGGCTCTAGATCTCTCCTCCTGGGAGTAAGAGACACAGCTGGACAGGAAAGAAAGGAGGACGAGGCAAACTTTAACAAGCTAAACAGAAATTGAGCCTGAACAGTTCAACAAGTCCACCTGTGTAGATTACACACTCGGTATGTTCACAACAGATAACAACATGAATTTGTATTGAATCCTTGACTTGAACATTTTGGCTTTTTGAAACCAGATGTGAAGGACGTGGGGTACATCCAAGACTACTGCACACTCATAATGTAGCAGATTTAGCCTAGGCGGTCCATTTAACTCTAGGTGGGGCCATTATTTCCAAACTAAACATGTTGTAATCAAAAAGATGGTTGATGCTATAAACTCATCACAAGAGTTTACTGGGGTCAAAGTGAGAAGTAGGAATATTTTTGCATTGAATTCTATAAAATCGACTTCCCCAAAGCTCTGTCTGAAAACGTGCTCTGCCTATGAGCACCGTGATGTCCCCCACAGGTCAGGACATTTCTGTTCTGAAACCTCAAGCTGAGCATTTTTGAGTTAAAGTTCACCTTAAAGTATTTATCCTTCATGACGTGCTTGTTAGACACTACAGTGATTGATACCAAACCTCAATGCAGAAAAAACAGCAAACTTGATTTGATTGGTTTGCACAGTCTCCAGCTTTTACAAACACAAATCTGTTTTTATCTCTGAGAATCAATAAACTTAGAGACAGACCAGAGCTGGAGACACCTTTTTATCCAATATAACACGTCTTTATATTTGATCTCTCTACAGCAATGGACAAAAGTTTTGTTAGTGGCACAAATTTGGTGTTTCACACACTAAATCAGATTAAGATCTGGGGATGAATCCAAAATGTTCATTTGATGATCTCTGTGTCACTTGGGTGTAACTGAATTTGTGAACAAAATTTGTGGCATTGACAAAGCTTTTGTCCATGAGTTCATGTTTTTACATATTTAACTCGTGTTCAGCTCAATTTAATTTACAGCAAGCATTTACAATCTCTTTAACTCTAAACATACACAACTGCCATTCATCCCTCTGCTGTGTGCAGACTGAGATAATTCCATAAAAATTAAAGCATCAGTGCGCCGACTTTACAATGTGGTGATGCTAATCCTAACAGAGTCGAGATTATACAGATTAACTGACAGCAGCCAACAATATAAAGGGAAGGATGGAGATTATGTTTGAGTGTGACGCTGTTGGAGGAAGGAGGAAGAGGAAATAAAGGGTGGAGGTGGAGATGTTACCTTTCCCTGAGGTTTGTGTGTTTTCTGAGGAGTTTCTTCAGCCCTCCATGTTTGAAGGCCTGGTGATGATCGGACGGAGCACCAAAAGTTATAACGTCATACCAAACACCTGAGGACAGAGATGAGCGAGTGAGTGAGAGAGCGAGCTTTGTAGCATCTAAAGCACAGAGAGAGAGGGGGGGAGAGAGAAAGGTAAAGTGGGAAGTAACGCTTTATAATAACCACCATCAGTAAATCATAATGTGGTGTTTACAGCTGCTACATGATGCATGATAATGCTTACTAACTGGTAAACAATTCCAATTAAACCAGTTTAACCAGCCACATAAAGTTCATAGATGATGTTTGGGAATGTTTCAGTAAGCCGGTGGAGCGGCAGCAGTACCAGTCTGTAAACCTTTGCACCCCATTTCTCTTACCGGTTTCATTTTTACTTTTGCTTTCAGCGGCTGTTTACTTTAGGAAAACCTGCGGTGTGAGTTACTATAAAACAGCCTCCGACTGAGCGCTGTCTCGCTGTTTATGCCACACATGCACCACAGCCCTGAAGAGAAAGGAAGCCGCAGACTGAGACAACAGCCGCTTTGACATAAAATGTTATTTTGTGCTTTTATTCACACAACAAACATAAAGGGGAATTACAACACTACAAATGATGGCAAACATTATTTATTATTATTATTATCATTAACAACAGTAAAGTAACTACTTGATCAAGTTTAAATCACTATTGTTTCGACATGTATGACTGATGGTTATTGTAAAGTGTTATCAAAAGTCAATAAAAAATACACAACAGAAATAAGAAGCAGTTAAAGAAAGTTCACACAAGCAGCAGGAACGGTTATGATGTGGAAACACTTAAATAATATTTAAATATTTGAACATATTTAATTTATGTGAACATTCTTTCATGTTAAAATACATCTTTTTATCCTTATTTATCAGCATCGACTGGGATGCAGCAAAAACCTGCAGTAATTTACCTGCAAGCTGTTCATAAACCACCACTAAAAACAGAAGGACACACTTGTAACTGCTGCGCATGGGAGCAGGAAAGCGTGTCGCACTGTGAGACGGTTCATACTGTGCAACAGGACACGGCACCAAAGATGGCTACCGCTGTCAGAAAGTCCTGTACGGTCCTGTACGCTCGCTTATCTCTGCTACGTAACACTAGCATGATACAGTTCTGCCACAATCGACCACAGTCAATGGGGAGCGGTTTGGGGTGCAATCTTTGAAAAACACCCAAATAGTTACCACCGAATACTGTTACGACTTGACTCGTAAGCCACAACTCCAACTAGAGACTGTTACCACAGCTTTTAAACCAACAACAGTCTTATTGAAACTTCTAGATCTTTAATTTTACAGGTAACATGTATAACTTAAGCTACGATTGGATACATTCGTGAGTCCGCTGGCGTCTACTTTGGTCCAAGTGTCACAAATTTATGTTAATATCAGATGAGGAGCAGTCTGTGCAGATGTCCACATGTTTTTTTGTTTTGTTTTTAAACCTGTGGACTCATCTGCAGAGAATTTCAATTACAATCCAACTATGTAGCCGCAACCTTTAAACCAGGGGTGTCAAACATAAGGCCCTGGGGGCAGAATAGGCCTTGAAAATGTGACTGAGTTAGCTTTTTTACTTTTACGTGTATTTTCATTGGTTTTACAGCTTGTCCTATTGATAACGGACCCCACCCCGGCATTCATAATTCATACTACACCAGAGTAAATAGGTAATAGATAAAAATGAAATGACAGAAAAGTTCCAGTTTTTTATTATTTACTACACAAATGTCTTTTCTTTCTTCATACTGAGTCCACAGGGGAAAAAACCCCCCAAAAATCCCGACCTTGTCTGTGAATTCATTTCGATTCTATAATTACTGGAGAATCTGGACGATCCACTATCAGAACATTTTCTGTAATTGTGCACATTTATTATGTAGTTTCACTGGGCTGTATGAGCCCACGATTTAAAATGAGTTCGACTTCCCTGCATTAAACAGTCTCTGTGAGGCCCGCAGCAGTTTCAGACGGCCGTAACGACACCAAATCGTATGTTAGCTTTGAAATGCTCATCGCTAAGAAGCAGGAGGCTCCTGAATGTACCTGTGCTGTCGGGACTGGCGACCTCCATCCTCTGCGTGTGTAGGTTGGTCGGAACAAACTGAAGGTGTCTGTCTGACTTACTGGTGCTCGACTTAAAACAGGATGAAGCTGCGGATATTATCAGGATATATCAGTGCAACTATACTTCCAGTTAGTATCTGTGGAAAAAGCTAAAATCTGATCGCATTACCCTCACGTGACCTCACCTGAGACTTTTTCGAGCTCAGCAAGTGCTTCCTGATAGCAGCCAGTCACGTGGTTACAGTGGCTGATGACATCATGGCGAAGGCCATCCCAGTGGGGTGAAAGGTCACCGAGTTCCTTCACTTCCTGAATTCTAACAGGAAAATAAAAAGACTTCAGACTGAAAGAAACACCCAGTTTCAGACTGTTTTTTCTACTCTTGGATTTGTATGATGTCATAGGCAGGTGATATCCTTGACATGATGATCTCAGCCACAGAGGCCCCGCCCACCTGCTGTTGTGAGGGGCAGCTGAAAACAGTGGTTGTCTAACCTTTGTTGCATGTAATAACATTAAACCGACATACTTTTATTTTTAGTCAGTAACTAAAATACAGGCTCAATGGCTGTTTGAGCCAAATGATGGTCAACATCAGCAAACTCCTGTTTGTTTATTTTCGCAATAAAAACATCTAAATGTGTTCAGCTTGATTTCCCTCCATACGTTTCCCCTGCTTGTTCATCTTGTATGTGGCACTTGCACTGCGCCCTCTGCATAAAATGAGGGAGGTCAAAGGGACAAAGGGAGGAGCTAAAACATCTTGTTCCTTACAGAGAATGAAATGGGGTGTTGGACCAATGCCCAGAATAAGATAAACAAGGAAGAGTTTCAACTACTAAAGAATAAACTTCAGGTTCAAGTTGATTTTGATCCAGTAACTGGGTTCAGGTTATTGAGATAATAGATTAGTTCTGAAGGGTCGTTTTCTTACAGACTTGTACTTCTGCATATGTTGTGGTTATGAACAATTTTTATTTACATATATATATATGTAAACCCAGCCAAATATAACATCATGAACAACTTCCAGGAAGCGCAGTGTGAAAACGTGCACCGCCACATTATCTCATCTCTGCAGGGATGCACTAATCTAACGTTAGGATCAGATATTGATCCAGTCCTGAATCTAACAGCTGGATCTGTGTCAGCGTGCTGACTTCTGGACACATCTGTTTCAGTTCTATGTTGTCTTGTGTTTACTTCAGCATGTAACAGCATCAGAGAGCTAACATAGCTTGGAGGAAGTTAACAGCAAAGACTCAGCAGTTTGGGCTACAATATGGTGAAGGGGCTGCACAGCAGCTTCTCTGTGTCTCTTCAGTCTGTATGGTGGCCAAACGTTTAGGTGATCCTAAACTAAGAACTTTTTCAAGTTGTTTAAATGTACATTTTATTTACACAAGTATAGTAAACATGTCTGCTTATGTAATCATCAGTAATAAAAGTGAAATGCATATACTGTCAACTAAAACAAGACTCAAATGTTAGGCCCACTCTGAGCAAAGAACAAGCCCTGCGTACCTGTTTGTATGTTCCTGTATGAGCAAGCTCAGTAACTGTTTGGGTAAAGAGAAAGAAAGCGGTGTCTCTGACATCTGTTCCCTGATCAGCAGCCACCTCTGATCTTCTGTCTTAAACCTGTTCACCTTAGAGACCTGACCACACAGTACTACACACACACACACACACACACACACAAAGGTTAAGGAAGGAAAACTGATATAAAAGCACAGAAACATATCCTGTAAACTGTGTGCCTCACATGCTCTCATCATTGGACTGTTGTCTTTGTCGTGGACAGAGCCGTGAATACTGTCACACAGCGTGGAACACTGGGGCAGGAAAATGGAAAGAGAGAAAGTAGGTCAAACATAATTTGTTATTATTTATCTCTCTTCTTGCACTTTAAAATAAAAGCTAGACTGGGCAGTAATAAAGCAACTTCACTGTGACTCATCTACCAACCTAGACCTCAAATGTGCCAGAAAGGAAACCACAGAGCCAAGTGTCGACTTAAGACGAGTCCACGGTGCAACAAGCAAGCACCACTGAAAGAGAAAGACAACTTTGTGCTACCTTGTGTTCAGAAGGAGTTTGACTCTCGTTGTCTCCCTCCATCTGCACGCGGGACACCCGCACCTCCCCCACCTCGTTCACGCCATCCATCGTCCTGATGAAGAAAGAGTGAACGCTTCATATTCAGAAACACAAAAAAGTGAACCCTAAGCAGTAAGGGTACCATGAGTAGGATAGGTAATGCTAAATAATCCATGTTAATTCAACAGAAATCATGAACATATCAGAAATATGAGAAGTAGAGCGCTGTGGGAACACAGACTCTGCTCGTATGTGGATTTGCTCACATGGACAGTCACCCTGAGAGGCCCACTGTGAGCCAAGAAAACCTGATTCACTTTTCAGTTCCTCTTCATAGTTCATATTCATAATTTGGAACGGACCAGGTGAACACACAGGGACATATTAAAATATTTCAAAACAAGCCTTCTGAGAAAGAAGACAGCAGAGCAACTAGTGGGAAAAGCTAGAGAGAACGAAAAGCTAACTAAAAATCCGATGACTAGTGAGACAAAGTTTTTAATCACCTGCTACCTGATTCGCCAATGAAACAAACAGGAAGAAAAAAATAGAAAGCTAGGTATACAAGGCTAACCTGAGCCACAATCAGCTAATGAGAAAGATGAAGCAAGTTTAACTACCAAGAAGACAAAAGTTACTCAAAACAAGATTACAAGAGCAATTTAAGGTGGTCAGAAACAAGATAACCAACAATCCAACGCTAACCATAAACATAACCCGCCAACTAACAAATAGAAGCTAGTAAAACAAAAAATAACCACAAACACTACAACTATCAAGGAAAGGTACATCAGAGTCCATTAACAAGAAAAGTTCACAAAGGAACATGTTTAAGAAGATAAAGTAACTATTATCTGGAAATAAAAAGTAACAAAATAACTAACTAGATGCTGAAAACAGAAACCAATAAGTAAAAATACAGATGTAAGCAAAAACTAATTATTAACTAGAGAACTGAAGCTGAATTAGCAATACACGGCTAAACAGAACAAAAGCTAAAGAGCAAGAGAACTGGAGTAGAAATAAAGACTGCACACTTTTTTACGGCCTCCAGACGTGAATTTCCCACTTGTTTTTCTCCACTGACGTTTCAGAAAATTCTTATTTAAAGAGTTTTAAGCATTGAATCAACTCAGAGACTCATCGGGTAACATCTGGCAACAAGCGACATGAAGGGAAAAATGTGTATTCCCTTACTGATTGAGGTCATTCACATGAAATTGGTCACAGAAAGGTGCACGGTGCTGCACCAGGATTTGCTTTTTGCCAGGTTGCATCACAGTTTTTAAAGCTGAGTGTTTGCAAACAAGTTGCCATCTTCGATGTAAACTAGAACAACCAAAGCAATGACAAGTATGTCATTGCAAGCTCTTTGTGACCAGTTTCAAATAGACAATTTTGTGGTACATGTGCATAATGGGCTATTCTATTCTAGATAACCTGCATTCACCAGTAACCGCTTGCCAACACACTTCCTTAAGCTTCAGCTACACAGGACTAGGGACTGGTCAGTGACCTCCTGACCCCCTGATAACGTGACCCTAAAAATAATATAACTAACACGGTCAAGCTAAATATTAACAACATAAGTAGAAAGACAAAAAAAATGGTTACTGGAAAACAAATCACCATTAAGGTAATCAGGCACCATCATAACTACTAAGTGATGGGTACCAATTACACAATGAGCACCAGGAAAAGTTAACTAAAGACAAAATAACACGACTAAATGATAGAAGAACCAACAAACACACATCTGAAAGACTAGGTGGGAAATTCCATTAAGGTGGTAACAAGTATTTCTGGATAAAGATGCCTCTTTATGAAAAACACAAAAATCTGCAGTTCCGCCAGCCTGCATGAGGTATGTGTTAATAGCGAGGCACACCTGGATACAACATGCCAGCACAGACACACCTACTGCACTCCGCCTGCTCATGCCTGGACCGCGCTCTGGATCTATGCCTCTCTTTCCTCGTCTTCATTCTTCCTGTCCTCCTTCGATCTCTCGGAATTTGCTTTTTCATCTAATCTAGTCTTCACGGCTGCTCGTCTGTCTCTCTAAAGATGCTGTGGTGACAAAACAGGAAGGAGCTGCCTTTTTCTGCTTTCTACAGAGGTGGAGCCGCAAGCTCTCTCCTCACTTCCTCTTGCGGTCTACAGTATCTAAGCAACGGACAATCCTGGAAGTTTTTTATGACGTGCAATTCATTGACTTCAAAACGTTTCTATGATAGGAAATGGGGGTAAAGCTGGGAGAGAGCATGCACAGTGAGGAAAAGAGTGTGTGCAGAGCAGATAAACTTAAAATGAACTTCGGATGCCTGCAGGGTGATATTCTGGTGATTTTGCTGGTGGGCGGGGGAGGAGCTTAGGTTAGGGAAAGTTTTTGACGAGTTAAACCATGCAGAGTATTGACAAAAGGTTAGTAAAACTGGATAAGGGGAACATAGGGTAATTATAAACTTTATTTTAAGAGACAATTTGATGAATATGGTTAAAAGGGGAAGATTTAAGTGCGTTTACCTGAGGCTAAGAGAGATGTGAGGCTCCTTGACCCTGAGCAGATCTCTGATAGAGAACGAGGTGAAACCCAGGAAGCTCCTCTGAGACAGAAACAGAGCAAGACAGTTGTTTCATCTCACATCAAACTTCTTTTTCATTGTTTAAAGCCTCTTTGTGACTCACAGATCATAGCTATATAAATATATTCAATTTCCGCTGACAACAAGCTCTACGTGAAAACATCAGCTTTAATGCAGATTATGATGATAAGTCGTGTTTCAAGTTGCCTTTTTTTAGAATCAGGTCAAAAACATCCGACTACACAGTTTCACATTTCAAACGGTGTATAATATTAATACTTACTGTTACTACTATTAATGTGAACTCTTAATAGCCTCATCTGACAGTGTGACTGCAGACTGAGAGACTCAAGGACAAAACCTTCTTCTTCTTTTAGGGGCCTGATACTTTTCCTTAACAATAAATATGAAGCAGAGAAACGGACGTCCGTTTTCTAAACTGCTTATAAATCTCAGGTCACTGGAGACTGAAGCTTATCCCGGCAAACACTGGGTGAGAGCCTGGGTGTACCTGAGGTGCAAAAATACTCAAAAAAAACCCCAACAGTTTGGTTCAAAACTCAACTTTTAGGCCACAGTTTTGGTTTGACACGCTGACTTGATCATAAACAAGTTTATGATATATCTCAATTCACTGATCGCAGCTTCCAACAGACGAGCAGGCCTTTACTAGGCATTGAAAGCTATCGTAATACCACAAAGAGGACCTTGGTAGTGCAGTAGGTCTCAGTTTCAGAACTGTTACACCCTAGAAAACCTTCACAGGTCAGTTTGGAATCAGCACGTAACCGTGGGAAGAAGCCAGAGCATACGGGGAATTTCGCAAATTGGTTTTGTGAGCAAAATAGTCACTGACTAAAAGCTACTTCCAGCTGCCCCCTCTTTCACGAGGGGTCGCCCACTACAACAGGCATCTCCTTGTGTTTGATTGGGCAGATTTTTACACCGAATGCCCGTCCGGACGCAACCCCAAAGGGATCTGGGTCGTAAACCACTACACTATGGAGCCACACACTCACAGAGCCAGAGAATGACAGAGTAACACCAGTGCTTTGGTTTCGCTGTGCATTTCGTCTGCACCTAAAAATGAAACACACCTTTACAGCACCATCATATTTGGCCTCTTTTAGCTCTTGAACTTAACAAAATACTTCCTGAAAGCCTCTCTTTCCTCTGTGACTCCATACTCTTACTGCTGGGTGGATTCAAACACCAAAATCAAGATTGTAATGATCTTGGAAAACAAAAGCTGTTTAATGGTGAATGGATAAACAGGCCTTTCTTTACACTTGGTAAAGATGTGAAGTACGCAGTCTTCTCAGCTGAGACTATCAGCCTACAGCATCATTTTTCCTTTTAATTGAATTCTGTGTTAGGCAGCTTGTGATTTTGCGCCCGTCACTACGCAAACCACAGCTGGAACTGCACAGGCCAAAGTTTATTAAGAACTTAAAGCGATGTTCAGGCCAGATTAAAGCTGTACAACACGTGCCCTACGATGTCCGGGTCAGGCTATAATCAGGCTGATATCGTGCCGTCTGAACCCGACAGAGCCACAGAGTAAAGGATCTGCTGTGAGTACAATCCACAGTGACGGTGAAAACTATATAAATATTAGCCAAACAGCCCTCATATAGAGGATTTAGTCCACTCCAAGGTATGTAAAGAGCTGTCACACAGCTTAAAGCTTCTCCGTCACACACTGGAATACGAATTAATAAAGGACCCAAATACACATCCAAACTCATCATCTCCACAAGGTCGCGGCCCTGTTATCAGAAATCCCCACGGCAACGACACTGAAATCATTCGGCTGCCATGACGATAATCGGAAGCTCAGAGGATTACCTTGACAAGTGAAAAGCACTCAAATCACACACACACACACACACACACACACACACACACACACACATTAAAGACAAAGTGAATGAAGTAAGCTGCATTTACTTAAGTTGTCTGATATCTTTCATCACATCGAACATGCATTCATTTCACTGAGTCTGAAACTTTTTTTAAAGCCGATATTTAACAAGAGAGGCGACCATAAAAAATAAATAAATTAAAAAAAAATACACAAATAAATAAAAACAGCAGACATAAAAAGAGACCAACCCACACAGAAAGTAGCTCCCATGTAAGGATTCATTCATCTGAATAATTTCTATCAAACATCTAATGAATTTGGATATCTGGCCAAACATTTTGTGACAGGTTTTCATTTCTGTGTGTAATGTAAGGCCGATAGTTTCAGATTCATCCTGCATCTGGACCACTGCACGCAGTAGTGTAGGCGTACTGATGCATCAGCTGCAGCAATCTTGGCTGCCTAGCCGAGAGAGATAACGGCTCCCTTTTAGAAACCGAAAAAGGAGGTTTAGCCTTTTCATTTTTTAAACATGGTGATTTGCTTTTTAAGTTTCTTACTCAGTTCTTACCTTCCCTTTTATTTGCTGGTTAGTTCTGGGTCATATGAATTAGTCCGTGAGTTGGTGCAGTGAAACTGGTCGATGAGAACCAGGCAATTTTTTAAAGTTCTGAATGTTGAATGTTGTTTTTTGGAAAAAAAAACACTTTTTTGTGTGATTACTACATTTAGGTTATTATAATACAGAACATATTAAAGCAGATATGCTATGACACGTTCTCATTGCTTCCCAAGAGAAGAGCCAGCCTGCAAACAAACTTTTCCTAAAGCCTTAAAACGTTCTTCAAATAAGCAGAAACTCATCTTTGTCAGAGCACCTTGTAGGACGCTAAAAAAAAAAAGAAAAAAGAGTGAACCACTAGAAGACAGACAGAAAGTCGGAAGGAAACCGGATACTGATGGGTTAACTTCAGTCATGCAAACTGTTGCCTCATTTCCTCGTTTGCAGCTCAAGGTTAGGGTTACAACACGCAAACATGCAAACACACACCGAGCTAATCTGTCTCACTCAGTTCTTGGGAAAAGCAAGAGGCTTTTAAGATTAAATGAAAATCACCGTCAAACCTTGACACACACACACACGACAATCAAACAGTCTCAGTTGTGTTTTTTCCACAGTAATGACAATGAACTGATGCATCATCTGCACCACCAGCTTATCAGGAAACAGCATCAGGGTTATGCAGCGATCACAAACAGGGCCAAAGCAATACCCTGAGTTACAGAGTGTGAAAGACGAGGAAGTTAAGGTTCACATTTGAACCTGGATAAACATCAGCTGCGAGACCAAACTTGTATCAGTGTTTTATCAAAAAAGTCCCCTGTCTAAAACATATTTCCTCTGGAATATCCCTTAAAGTTATAAAGCCCACTCAAGACTGTCAACCTTCCTCTACAAATACAGAGCATGTTTCCATTCACTTGGTGTGGTCTTAGTCACTATGTAAGAGTCCTGGGGGCTACTTTTGCAAATTTCCCTTCTCTAAATTCAACGGAAGGCTCGTAGATGGCTTTGATATCTGCCTCAAAGGCCACTGACGGAAACCTGTGATAAACTGTATATTTGCTTCTAGACGTGCAGCTCTATTTTGTTTGTGGTTCAAAAGTTCAAACAATAAGAACCGTCCATGCCTGAGCCGGTCAGGTCTGTGGCTAAAGTAGCTGACTGTAGCTCAGGCATGGACGGCTATCTATCAAAGCAGCCACATCTCTAACTTTAAACCTTAACAAAGACCAAAAGAAATAAAGATATATTTAACCCCTAACAGTTGTTATGAAACTATTCATGGAGACTGAAACTGATTTTTGTACCAGGCTGTAAGCGTGCTTATTTCTGCTGTTAGGTAAGGCATTTTAACATGGGAGTCTATGGGGTTTGATACATGTGCACTTTCCCTACCTGTCCAGCAGAGACGCTGTGGCCATCTCCTGGTGGTCGGAGACAGTCGGTACATGCCTTCATGGCCCTCTGCATCCTCAGAAAGTTTTTTGGGGTTTTCTTTAAAAAAGTGACTTCCTGTTTCTGCTCTGACTCTTACTATTTCAGTCTCTCCGTTCTGTATTTCTTTCTAGGATTTCCTGCTTTCTAACATCAGCTAAAGATTTGATTAACCAGCTGGATCTATACAATGACGATGAAACACAAAGGAAGTGAGTCACATGTACACATCCCAAGACAGTAAGCTTGTGAATTTTAAAACAATCAAACTTTTCTTTATTCTTAATATCAAACGGACTTTTTAAATAAGTTTCTGTAAGCTGCTGCCACCTCACCTGTGTCTGCTCATCAGTCTTTAAGGACATTTACTAATAGTTTAATATCACTTTTCTAATTTTATGATTCCATATTGTCAAGTGCTCACTTCATGCAGGCTGCTTTTACTGCAGTTTCATGCATTTACATATATCCACGTCCTACTGCCAGTACAATGCTCCGATTTGGTTGCAATCTCAAAACTATATGCTCATTATTGACGAATATATTTGCAATGAATTTGAACCAAAAACAAAAGCAGGTAAAGTTTACAAATCTATACTGAAGCTGCTGCACAGACACAGTGCCAGACAATCAGAAATACAGCCCATCTGCAGCACCTTCAACACTCAACTGCACCTGAACGCATCCTCGATGTTAAAGCTTATTTGATATTTTAACGCTGACTTTGGCAGCAGCTGTAAGAGCAGATTTCTCCTGCTTGTGATGCATTTGCAAACAGCCGTTCAACAAAAATGTGGATAAAATAAGAGAAACGTGAAGCAGAAGGAGAGCGGGTTCATCCATTGGTCCAGGAACTAAACGTCTCAGAAAACAATAATCCATCGAGCACAAAAAATAAACTCGATGTCCGCCTTCGGTCGTCCCTTCTGCTCCGTCTCCAGCTAAAAAGACCGACACACACCGGCCGAGTATCCCCCCGCTCCCTCGTCCCTCCGCCTCCTGTTTCGTCATGGCTGACTGGATTAAAAACACATGCCTCTGAGCATCATGGGAAACAATTGAAGCTGGCTGGCAGCTTGGAGTTTGGCAGAGAGGACGGACAGAAAAGAGCTGAAAACGGAAATATCTGCTTTTCTGTAATCTCACTTTCTCTCTCGGCATCTGTGGCTATTCGGGTGTTACTCTCCCAACCAGCTCTGTGTGTGTGTGTGAGACAGATTAAGTGACCCAAAAGAGAAAGTGAGTGTGCGTGTGCTGAAAAGCTACCACTCCTGGTGTTACACATGCACATAACCGCACCACTAATCCTCTTAAACACACAATTTTTCAGACACACACACACACAAAAAAAAACACGCACCTGGAAACACACACACACACACTTATATATATATACACACACACACTCACTGTTGTGGAGTCGTCTGCGTGGTAAACAGTGACTTTGATCCTACAGTGCCGGTATAG
>VUQG01044580.1:32989-45541 GCA_015106755.1 Etia nguti
ATTTAAACTATAACCTTAAAGTAATGCTTGTTTCTCCCTCCTTATATTTGACACCGGGTAGTTTCACAAAGATAGATTTTGAGTTTGGATTAGCATTTTCAAAACTGCCCAAAAAATCCCACAAAGGATCAAACTGCTAAAGCGGATGTTGCACCCTGTCCCATCAGGCCAAAGCATTGAGGGTTTTTTCACACCTAAACCTTCAACTTTTGTGACTGCAAAGAAGACTTCTGATTGTAAATAAGTCTTTTGTAAAAAAACCCTCGTCTACATTTCTCTGCACCCTGAATAAATTCTTTTCTCATGAGTGCATGGATTCAATCGCTAGTTTGGCTAGCATGGTCATTATTAGCATTAGACAGAATTAGAAGATATGCTTACTGGGCAATCACTTGTCATTCACAAATTATTACTGTGCACTTCTTTAAACTTACAACATGAAAGCAGGGGATTTTTTTTCTACTTGAACATACTACTGTTAGACATTTAGACTCTGTGGTTAAAGTGACCGTCCATTGATACAAAGTTTGTCAAAATTAGGAGATGACACTAAACGATCTGCCCCTGGCATGTATGGTGGTCAGTTGCCTCTGTTTTGGCAGATAAAGGGTGACCAGTGTGAAATTAGTCAATAGAAATGATTTTGGCTGTAAACATGGCTATTGTGGCAAAAAGAAGCCACTTTCTCTTTGTTTCCCTCCCACCATTGTGGTTTTTTTTTAATTTAAATAAAATGTTTTTGTTTTTGTTTTTCTGAACATAGGCTGCTGCCTTTCTTTCTTTCTGTTTTGAGTAAATGAATCGCTGCATTTGGGCGCACTGAGGAGGATGCTGTCAAAACAGCCCTATTATTTTTTCCATTCTATTAGCTTCTATTAGCTTCAGCCAACATTATTAGCAAACTTACCCATGAGCAAATAAATAAATAAATAAATCGCTCTTGTAAAAACGATCAGTGAAAGGCTCAGCCTATATCAGTCGATATTTGTCCAATCGCCCAACCTTAGTCCTCAGTAGACTGTATAATGATAGAAGCCATTAATGAACCTGCAGTGATGTTTTTTACAGGAAGCAAATGGTAATGGCAGCCACGCCAGCAACGATGTTACTGCCACTCCAGCTGAGACCACTCCAGACATTCCAGAGGAAACAAAGCAAAGCAAAGGTACAGAAGTGAAGGACTTACACCTGAACACCACCCACCTCTAATGCCAGTGGTTTAGGATACTCTTGTAATCCCCTAAACCAGTCCATTGGTAGACTCTAACTTGGCCCATTTACTCAAGTACTTTGCATAAAGTTTTAATGTACTTTTATTGTGCTTTGTACTCCATCCTATGTATTTTAAATCTTTACTTACTATTATTTAGCGTTTTTGAAATATAACTCTCCTGATAAATTAGGCAGCAATATTATTAGAGATAAATGTACCCAGCAGAGTACAGGTAAGTCAAATCATGTCTAACTGAAACATTTAAGTGATATACACGTTACCTAATCAATAATAATCATCCAGTAATGTAATGTAATGTAATGTATATGATTCCATGTACATAATATTTTTACTTCAGGTATTTTAAGGATATTTCTATGCTCAGCTTTGTCAACTAGAGGGCGTTCCAGAGTGTGAAAACTGCAGCGAAGTCATTAATTAGACTCCTGTTTTATCCAACCAAATGCACTGTTATTCCTGCTGACACAAGCATCACTACACTTGAGTGTAAATGTATGCAAATTTGAAGTGTTTTCACAGAGAAGTACAATATTATTTATGTATTTTTCCAAAAAGTTAACATTTTAATAACTTCAACAGCTTTTGTAGATCCAGTCTGATGAATAAATTCTAATTGTTGAAATAGATTATTGAAATATTATTATAACTTATTTTTCTTTGTCATGTGTTGTGTAAATGGTAGGTTCATTAAATATAATTAATATTAAAAACATCAGATGAACTCCACTGTATTTTTATTGCAACTGAATATGACTCTATAAAGATAATATTAATTTTTGACCCCAACTCCAGATCTCTCACTCACACCTGAGATACCCAAAGGTGTGGTGATTCAAGGCAACAACAGCAACCCCGCCAGCGAGAAGTTCAAAAGAGTTCGCAATTGGAGCATCACCAAATATAAGGTTGGAGGATTCTGACTGGACTTCCTGTTACTGCTCTTTGGTGTCAGATGTAATCAATTACCATCGATCTGGTCTCCCCACAGTGTACAAGGCAGGCTCTTTCGGAGAGGCTTGGCCGTGGGTCTCGTACCGTGGATCTGGACCTGGAACCTCGCCTCGAGCTGCTCAAAGACGACCGACAGCGCTACGAAAATGTGACCAGTCTGGCTCAGACACTCGCCAGTCAGCTGTCTCAGCTCACAGTTACCCAGAAGAACCTCGGGGATGCCTTCACAGAACTCAGCGTCAAAACCCCAACTCTGCACGTAAGTCTTGGGGAAAATATTGTCGCTGCTGTGATACAAGCTGCTACTTTAAATCGACCTGCTAATGCTAACAGGATTACATACAATAACCTTTAATGTATTTAGGATTACTAGATGCTGAACTCAATTTTCTTTGTCCAAAAATGATATATAAAAATCCCACCTAAGATCAAGATATGCTGTAAAAACACAATATCCTGATTGTTTACTGGCCTGTTTTTGGTCCTCATATTGGTTGTGACTTACTGAAATATTTTCCACAATGACAGATGTCAACACTCAGATATAACTTCCACATTAGTGCCAATAAAGGAGTAAAAGAAGTCAAAGTCACAAGTGAAGACATCAGAGTTTACCTTCTAGTGCAGACAGATTGTTTGGTTCCCCACCATAGACAGTATGAAAGACCTCACCAATTAGTTAGTGAAATCCTGTGAAGCCCAGATCTGAGAGCTTATTACTATCTTGGTATCTTGAAACCAAAGGTGATGAGAGATAGGTAGCTGTGACTTCCAAACATTCACTGGCTACGTAACTAACGTGAGCTAGTGTTATTCACTGAGGGCACTTGGAAGAAGCACAAATGTCACATAATTTGGATTTTCAGAGTCCTTCACGCTGAAATCCCTCAAGCTGTTAGAGGGAGAGTCAGACAAGGTTACAGTGTCTTAAGAAATTGGCTATAAAAAGGCTTGAATATATGGAAAAAGCTACACATAGTCCATGTAAAACTTAAGAAATCTTTAAGAAATGTTTTTATATTTTGTCATAAACTGGAATCCAGAGGACGGTATCACCATTAAAGATCTCAGATTCAAATGATTTGCAATTTTTCTGGTTGTAAAACACCTAACAGATGATTCAGGTTTATTTTAACCAGCTATAGTTCCCATTGATGCGGCTATTATGTCTCTATGCGTCATGCTAATCTTGCATTTTCTATTTAATATAAATACCAGCTGGAGTTCGGTATAAATGCAGACGCTCAGAGGTTTCTCTCCAAGAGCGGCGAAACGCTGATGGAAGCCATCAACGCCTTCACATCTGACATGAACACGCTGGTCAACAAAACCATTGAGGACACAATGATCAATGCTAAGCAGTATGAGACTGTCAGGTGGGTTAAAAAACTCACTTCCTTTTTCCCTTTCTCAATAAATTTATGTGCTGTGACAGTGACTCTACAATCAAACTAACGTCCAACAAAAAAGAAGCAGGGAGGATAATCTCTGCACCCATGCGGCAGGAAATTGAGATGAAATGAGAGATACAATACGACGGGGAGCTTCAGTGTCGATTTCCTGTCTTTCAGGATCGAGTACGATGCGTACCGAGTCGATCTGGAGGAGCTGAACATGGGCCCCCGTGATGCTGTCACCATGCCCAAACTGGAGCAGGCCCAGAAAAACTTCCAGGCTCAGAGGGAGAAGTACGAGAAGGTCCGAGACGACCTGTCAGTCAAAGTCAAGCTGCTGGAGGGGAACAAGGTGAGAAGTATTGGATTGATCTTTCTTTACATTGTGCATCTAAAGTTGGAGAATAAGGATGGAGGTGACGACGTATGAGTGAAAGCATGTGAGTAGTGAAATAGTTTTGCCACTTCTAACAATCTCCATTAACCAGTACATTAAGCCATATTTTAATGATTTGATTACTTTTTATCAAGAGGAGATGATGATGATGATGATGATGATAATAATAATGCTTATATAATAAAAACAAGCAAATCAGTTTTTGCCCAATAAAAAACTCTTATTTAAATGAAAATAAGATCCTAAAACAAAACAATGTACACCGTTTTTATACCTGGTACAAGAAATTCCCAATCCAGTGTCACTATTTACAGTTTCGGGTTTTAGCTAACTTCTAATCTGCAGCATTTCTGAGTTGGAATAACAATAAAATAAATAACCACACATGAATTGAGTAACATTATTGTAGTATCATCTAACACAGTTAATAAAAACAGACAACAAGTGTTCTTTTTTCTTTCCGTATGCAGGTCAGAGTCCTCCGTAATCAGTTGTGGATGCTCCACGGCGCCTTTGCAGCTCACAGCTTGTCTTGCCAGAATTTCCTGGAGAAAAACATCCAGGAGGCCGGAGAACACCTCAACAACGTCAGCACCGATGTCCCCTCCTTCCTGGAAGAAAGTTGACACAGCAAAGCAACAACCAACAGTGCTGTAAGGCAGGAGGACAGAATCAGGGGGAGTCAGAGGAATATTTAGCATTCTTGGATTCTCTGTGAGAAAAGTTTGGGAGTACTCAGCTAGAAACGTTCGGATGAATGTTAGAGGTTTGGGTGATTAGTTTATTTATACCAGAGTGGAATTTTATTCTTTAGATTTGGGATGAATTTCCAGCCTCACAAAGAGCTCTGGAAAAAAAGTTGAGTGTTCCCTACAGAAAATGGGGGCTTAGCAAAAAATAATTTATTTGGGATGTAGAAAGGGTTACATGGGTTCTGGTATAACTCATGGAGGTCTGGGATGGCCTTGAAAGGTCTTAAAATGTGAAACGGTAATAAGTCTTAAAAATAATTCTGATATTACAATTAAGAGAAAAGAGTTTGAAATATCATCCCTCATTCATTCAGTACAATGCATTTATTCATAGACATACAAACATTTGCACCCTCCTGGGTTTCTTACCTCTGTTTCAATGTGTTGGGGAGTAAATCCATCTAATCCTCCAGGAGTCAGTAAGCCTTTCTTTGAACTTTCAAAATCCTCAGCCACTGCAGTCACAAACTCACAGCTCCCGAAAGTGCCTCAACACCACTGCTGGAGTTTCATAGTCAAAAAAGGCTGCTACAGTCCTCCTTTCTCTACCAGCGACATTAAGCAAATCAATGTTAATGCCAAACATCTGAATATATCAGCAGGACCTAACTGGTGTGAAAATATCAGTTAATTGTTTTGGAAACTTATGTTGAATGCTGAAACCTAAAATTAAAACAATTCAGTAAGCTTTGGATTTGATGTGGATATTTGTAAATTTATCAAAACAAAATGCCAAATCCTAGCACCAACTGGTTATGTATGATTCAGATTTTGGTTTTTTTTTTTGTTT
The DNA here is from genome assembly GCA_015106755.1 of Etia nguti. Taxonomy (NCBI): domain Eukaryota; kingdom Metazoa; phylum Chordata; class Actinopteri; order Cichliformes; family Cichlidae; genus Etia; species Etia nguti. Next base: position 38,508 of record VUQG01044580.1, read on the forward strand.
TTTTGACTGCTAAAGAATGGCAACCTCCAAATGCAGCTCTCTACCCACAGGCTTATCTTCAGAATATTGTGTTCTTGGCTGGTGGCCACTTCATTCTATGGTTTACATCACAAGCAACTCTGTCACCTCTAAAGTTCAGTCACAAAAAAAGACTGATCACGATGTCGATAGTGAGTGTTGGTTGTCAGCATTCCAGAGATTTTGGTTTAAAACCCCTGGTCTGATTGGCTGTTGGTTATGTTCTTCCCTTGTTCACATTGTTGGGGCCAATAGTTTGCTAATAGCTAAAAAATGTTGGAGTTTATCGTGTACGTTAGCACTGTTTGTTGTTTAGTACCAATCTTTCAGGCTATATTTCACCCAGTAAAATTGGATTTTGGACGTTCACATTAAGAGCTGCACGTTAATAGAAGTTGTAGATTTTTTTTTAAATAAATGACCACCCAGGCACTTTTTCTTTTTTTTTAGTAGGACTTTCTTGCTGAGGCCAACCTAAAAATGTTTGCTGTGTGTTGGTCATAATACATCGTTTTTTTAAAGAAAACCAGCCTTTCAGGTAACATTTCAGCAAAGTGTTTAATGGGAAAAGCTGCACTCCACAATAATATCACCATAAAGACATCTGAATAGCAACCATAAATTAAAAATGTTAATGTTAAAAATGTTATGTTAAAATAGTTCTGGGGTTTCTTTATCAGATTTACAATGTCAAGACCAATATTTGTCTACAAGCCAAAGAAAGTTTTACTGTACGTCGACGATGGTGCCTTATTTATTAGTATAGAAATGTTGACTAAAAACAACTTTCCAGCAATATTTAACCAGCAGCCAAATATTAGAGTTTAACTAACACTCCTATTAATGTACAGGTTTCTGCACACTTCTGTTTTAATATGTTCATCTTTAAGCTACACAACCAAATAAAGACTAATGAAACCAGTTAAGTTGTAGGTCTAGGCTGTTTACTTTCTGTAGCTCAAGAAGTTTTTTTGTTGAGGAAAGATCACCTGAAGCTAACATTTTCTGGGGAGGGAAAAGCCAATGCACTACTTTTATATTTGTAGATGTGCAGGAAAAAAATAGTTTTATTTGAGGATGATGAATAAATTTGCTACCTTGTTATTGTTGTTTTTGTTTTTTTCCAAATGAAACCAAAAACTTGGGGACTCTTCCACTGATGGACAAAACAGCAGATGAAATGGTAAAATTATGTTAAAATAATATTGGAGGGGTTTGATTTGCTCGCACCTGTTCCTGTTATTTTGTCCATCTACCATATTTTCTTGCACACTTTGCACTCTATCCAAACCATAGTCTGCCTTATGTATTACTCATAATGTTGTAGTAATCTTCATGGAAGTGACTCCCTTATGTTATGTTGACATGTATGAATACTCTTATGTTTGTGTCTGTATACCTCAACAAGACCAACTATGCAATGACTGTAAGATGTAGTGCAATAATGTCCCAACGACCTTCTTGCATGTAAACGTGTAAACTGCCGGTGACTTGAGTTCCCCTTTGCTGATTTATCTGTGGCTTTAAAGGGAATTTCCTCTCGGTGTAAACTGATACTGATGTGTTTGGTGACCAAAATCACTTTCAGGCTCAACATCTTTAAGAAATGGTTTGGTTCGAATTTAGATTGTTAGAGGAAAACTGACAACATTTTGATTGTTTTAAATTATATTATGAGCTTGAACCCACACTTTTGATCCAAGCTCATTACTTCTTGTTTGTGTGTGGTGAATATATTGATTTTTGGACTGATAATTTATTTGTCGACAATTAAAAAGAGTAATTTGAAAAGTAATCTTATCTCAAGGTCCATTTACTAGATTATTTTTCTTGAGCATTCAGTTGCATTTGGGACAACACCTGGCAACCAAAGCTCTGGAAAATATTAGCTTAAAGAGAGATTTCTGAGACTGAGCAGCCATCAGTTGTAGGAAATCTGCAAGATTAAGTTGAAAGCTAAGGAGAAACTCTAATAAGATGACCTTGAATTAGTTTTTTCTGTGTTTGTTTTTGATGTGTATATTTTTTTTTCTTTTGTTAAGTCAAATAGTGGTTACACCCATCTTGCCAAACCTATTATGTCTACAAAAGATGAGCCACAGTCTTTGAATGTGCCAGCTTGGTTTTTAATAAATCTGATCATAATTTATTTCCTGTTTAAACTGCAGAAGGAGTTTGGGGTTTTCACCAGGCAAATGAAAGTTTGGGGTTTTTTTCCCCAACACCACCACGGTTTGTTGTCACCTGGCTTTGTTTCAGCAGTTTGATTATCAGTCCGCTTTTTCTCAGGATTCTACCCGTGGGGCTAAAGTAAAACTGAAAGTGAAAATGTAAATTTAGCTTTTCATTAGACTTGAAGAAAAAGGACCAAAATGTATGTAGACACAAGGCAGAATTGTTTTACTCTTGTATATGTTAATAAACCTTTGAAATAAAATAGATGAGTGTACAAATATGACTGATTCTATTCATGAATTTCTGGTTAAGGATTGATTTTCACAGTTTGACTTTGAGTACAGTCTGAAATGATTACAGATCCATCAAATGTTTTAATTTCAGTTTCAGAAATTCCTGGTCAGATTTTGGGTGTTTTCCACTGCCAGATGCTTTGGTTTTTCTTTCCTTTGCCAAAGTCTTTTTTTTTTTCTTTTTTTTTTATCCTTGCAGACTGAAAAAGTCTTTTTGCATATTATTTTAAAAGTGCTTATTACCCCTCCTGGTGAAGGTTGCTGGCTGTCATCAGGTGGAATCAGTCACAAAGAGTAACTTTATTTCTAGTAGATTTCTGCAGCCACCAGTAGTTTTATGGAAGATATCAGCCTGACTACTGTACAAACCCTGCCCCTTTGCTCTCTGAGCTGTAGCCAAACTTGAAAAAGTGCAACGCAATACTGCTACAACCAGGACATATTAAAAGTTCCAAACTTAACTTTGAAGGGGCACAATTTACATCACGCTTTTCACCATGTTTACTACGCTTTGGCAAGCAGTTTGCAAGTGTTTGCAGACAAGTCAGCAGCTTCCATGCAAACTGCTGGTGACTATGGCAACCTGCTAGCTCCCAAAGTAATCACAAGGAGGTTTTTGTTGCAGTAACCGACACCTAATAACTGCAAGCAACCTCCAGCAACCTCTCACCAACCGGTTGGGGAATACACATTTGTTGTCCTTCACAGCTGGAAGTTACCAGAGGGTCGCTGAAAGATCTATAGGCCTATATGAGGACTGAGATGGTGAACATGGTAAACATCAGCAAGTTAGTTGTCATTCTGAGCATTTTTATCTTGCAGCTCGAAGCATAATGATGTATGCAAACCTCTTTTAAAAAAATGAAAATTGTTATTGAACTTAGGTTTAATATCTGAGAGACTCAATAAAAATATTCAGTTTATTAAATTAACTGAATGATTTTTAGATGCTTTCCAAGATCTGCACCTGTTGTGGAATCAAGACTAAGCCTGCCTCCTTTGTGGATAGAAAAAAGTCATAAATAAGGTTATCTATTTTTATCTTTATTTATCTGTATTTTTCTGCTTCAAATAATTATTTGAAGCATAAAAAATAGGCATGATTTTATTTTTCTTAATCTTTGAGATTAAGAAATGTTTAGCTATACAAACAGCTCATTCTCTGCTACATTTTTAGTCTGTGGCTTTACTTGAGAAGCTTCACATGATTTTGTTAAAAAAGAAAAAGGCTCTTCATACAACCACTGTCTGAAACACTCCATTTTAGTTCCTATTTTGTTAAAATCCCTGCACTAAAAGCCTGCTTTCATCTCATTGACCAGCATCTGGATGCCTGCCGAGGGGCAGCATCCAGTGCTTGTAAACTGCTATGCCCTTACTTTCTGGATGTGCAGATTAAACCTCAGCTATTGACTCAAAAAGGCTCACATTTATTTATCTGTATCAAAGTATTTTAAATTTTGACCATGTTTAATGTGAACATCCATCATTTTAATATTATACTATGTACTATACTATACTATATACTAAATCCCCCCCAAAATTTGTATATTATACAAGCAGAATATGTCTCCTCTGTAATGATGACAGATGCTGGCCAAACCTCAACTTCCCTTCAAGTTCACCTTAATACCATCAACAAGAAACATTAAAACATCAAATCTAAGTGTGTTGTTTTAGTTATTTTCCAATAATAAAAGGACTAGACTTGAAGCGGGGTGGATTAGTATGCAGTGTTGTGATTCTTGCTTTTAAATGGAGGGGATCAGTGAAGCGATTTTAGAATAAGACCCTGGTCTGTTTGTGGTTCTGTTGCTCTGATTGCTTTAAAGAGAGGCAATTACTCACCTGGCAACACCAGCACACAAAACTGATTCTACTGTTTGTCTGAGCGAGTCTGTGAATGTGTGTTCCTGCATCCAGGCTCATTTTCCCAAACATTTCAACAGCGGGATAGAGTTTCTCGCAACAAAGACTCCCTCCCCTCTTGTCTCAGCTCCAGTTTTTTTTTGTTTTTTTTTAAAAGAGGTTCATCCACAAACTCGTTGATTAACTTGTCAAGACTGAAGCACGCACCGGGTAGCTTCAGCTTTGGTTTACTCGTATTTGTTTGAAAGAGTGTATTTCTAACATAGATGTGCGTTCGTATCAATTTAATATTTGTTTAGTGATGAATTTTTCACATTGTTGTGGGGAGGGTAATGTCCATCTGTTGGTCACTGTTGAAACAAAATAACTGTAAGTGTTCACAGGAGAAGCAGACGACCAGAATGCAGTATGCAAGAAACAGAGAGAGCAAAACCCTAAATCCAAAGCGCTCACAGGCGAGCAAAGGGCAAAAATCCAAAAACAGGGAAAGGTCATACATGAGGAAAAAATTAAACAAGAAGAACACAAAGTACTAAAGAAAGTGTCTGGAAAACACGACTAGAAGCAAGTAAGGAGACGATGTACCAAGTGAGAAGTGGACAGCTGGTGGTGTATGTAGTTGATTGGCTAATTGAACACAGGCGATGCTCTCTGTGGAACCCGAGATAAACTTTTCTCAACAGTAAGGTGAGCGTTTTAAGCGATGGTCAATAACAGTGCAGGATATCACTGATTGAGACCCAATCTGTTATTAAATACATTATAGGGTTACCTAGGTAACAGAAGCCTGGAATGTCTTGGAATTTCCAGAATGGAACCGACCAGCCATCAACTTCAAAGTCATGCGTGGTGAACGCAGCTTAAAGCTTCATTTAAAGTTCCTTATACTGTGTACACAGTATTCTGTCTGAAAAGCGAAGCAAATACGTTGCAGCTTTAAAGCTGCATTCTTTCTGCTGACCACTAGGGGGGTTACTTTGGAAATGATGGTCGCTATTAGGGTCAAAAGGGACAATAAAGCATAATCATTATAGCTCCTGACTGCTACCAGGAGGTGCAAAAAAGTGGATGCCGTGTTTGGAGTGGCTTGTGGAGGTAGGACCTCATCAGCCCTCACAGAAGGTTATTTCTACACATTTGAAATTAGAAGAAATGTTACTGTCTTAACAGTTCTATATAAAAACATGATGAAAATTGCCAGGAAAAAAATCCTTTACCCCAAAACACCCCCAAGAAACGAGAAATCCAGAGGTTGTAAGAAACTGAAGATGTTGCTCATAACTGTCATGTTTTATTAAATGAGACTTTGTTGTAGTGATTTAAACCATAAACTCTTCAGAAAAATGACAGTCTGAAGTACTCTCATTTATCCATAGACCTCTGTATACGTTTTGTAACCCGAAGAGTCTCCCCCTGCTGGCTGTTAGAGTAAAAGCAGGTAAATTCAGAAAATACAGTCATATTTTATATACTTATGGCAGTATAAATGAGCCTTAAGTAGTAATGAACTACCAAACGTAAACTCACTGAAAAAAGCTGTCACCCAGTGTGCTGCTTTACACTGATATGATGTTGTTGTTTTTTTCTTTCATAAATAAGCATAACCATGAGGAGGGAAGCCTGACTGTTTGCCAAGGGAGGGGCCGTTTGAGCTTATCTGAGCTGCGCACACACACACACACACACGCAGCAGAGACAGCGCTTTCCCGTTCACCTGAGTGAACACGCATGCGCAGCGGCTGGGATTCCCACCTCTCCCCCTTTTCCCTCGCTCTCTCTCTCCCTCTGTCAGTCCAGCACTTGACTGCAAACTACGCGCTTCATGTGGATGCGACCGGGATCAGTTAATATCGCTTTGCTGAATATTTGATCATTTTTTCAACGGGACTTTTGGATAGGAGCCCCAGCGCCGCTGGATACGCGCAGTGGGGTGAGTTATATTAACAGAACAGTAACCCCTGGCTTATATTTCTGAACTAAGTTGATTTTATTTTGCCAGAAATTTAACTTCAGAGCTGAATATAAGTTATGTGACAGGCTAACGAGCTGTTTAACACGGGGGCGCTTTGCGCCAACCAGACTACATGCAAATTTCTGTAAATTCTTGGATCAACACAAAGAACCAGCGGGGTAATACTCCTATAATGATTAATTAAGTGGTGTTCAAACTGTCGTGCCAAAGTAGGTATCCCCGACAGAATTTGTTTCCCCTGCGTCGGGAACATGCAGGACGTACTGATGTTTTAGTTTTTTGAAAAAGTGAAGAATTAGTATCGTTACATTACCATTCAGTTTGAGGGTTACAACAGAAAATTATATATTTATTTTTCTCACGTGGTATCAGACAGGATTATTTGAACAAACCAAGAACATTTTGCCTGATAATTATTTTTATCCTCCTGTAACTTTACTGTATAAACAGCTAAATCCTCCAAAGTTTCAGGAGTAATACGTCATAATAAGAAGTGTTTGGGAGGTAAAAATCAAGAATGTGCGATACTGTTTGTCCGTGATTTACACAGGGGGAACAAATTGTGGCAGGATCAGCCTGATATTATTTGTATCCCACTGTAACTTCCCTGTATAAAGACCTTACATCTCAAAAATTTCAGGAGTAGTTAGTCATTATAAGAAGTGTTTGCAAACTAAAAATCAACAATGTGGGATACTGTTTGTCCG
>VUQG01044582.1:0-15831 GCA_015106755.1 Etia nguti
CTGCTCCCACTGCCAGACTGCAACTGCACCTTATGTACATTCTGTGGTATTCATTTCACTTCATTTCATTCCTGTCATCCTGTATTTTATGTATATAAGATTTAGATTGGTTATTTACGGTTGGTTTACACAGCTTGTGTAGGTTTGTGTATGTATGTGTAGCTGTGTGTGTGTGTGTGTGTGTGTGTGTGTGTGTGTGTGTGTGTGTGTGTGTGTGTGTGAATTGTGCTGCTTACGTTGTTGAGATATACAATGCTGTGCTTGAGAGTCACCATCTACCGGAACCAAATTCCTTGTATGTGTCTGTGCATATACATGGCCAATAAACACGATTCCGATTCCGATTCCAAGGCTGCGTCAGCCAATGACTAAGCTACAATATTAGCACGATTTAACCCTCATCATTGCCTCACAGGCACAAATCCAGCCCATCATACTCAAAAGGAAGTCGTCAACAGCTGGGTAATGCAGTGCAAATAATCTGTTATCGACTTTAATATTTTAACATAGGACACATGATTTGACATTTTACATAAAGTATCAGAAAGCGAGCACCCTGTCAGTCTGTCAGACTAAGTTCAGAGCAAAATTGAGCAAAAATTGGAATGGCGATTATTCATTGGCCAAGGATAGTGTGACCAGTGACTTTTCTACAGTCATTGCTTAAAACCTGCTCTCCTGCAGTCCTCAAAAATGCCAACAGCATTTTCTTGACTAGTTTCGTGAAATATACTGAAATATCGATTCCTTCGATAGCAGATATTTATGTTCAAAAATCGATTCTCATTAAAATATCGAGATTTTAGTAATTTGGGGAAAATTGGATTTTATCAGTGACAGGAACAAAATAGAAAGTAATTAGGATTGGTAGGAACTACTTCTTCCCCCTGTTGTCGTGATATGCAAAATACGGCTGTATAAATGGATCACGGCTCACGCGTGCTCGCTGAGTTAGTGGAGTCGTGTAAACAGCCAAGACGCAGTCTGTGACACATGTGGCAAGACCACAAACCTTGTCAAACACAAACAAGTAAATTATAATGTAAGTGGACACCAGGTTTTACTTTGAGAAGGGCAGCCCTTCAAAAACGGACAGAGCAGAAACCCGATTTCTAAAATATAATTTATTTCACAAAAAGGATTTAAAAGCAGTTAAAAAAAACACCCCTGGCCAGGGAGAACACGCAGTAAAAACATAAAAACAAACACTAAAAGTCCAATGGCGTCAGCCACAGCATTAAAATCCACTAAAATTGGAGCGGGGCAAAGAAAACCCAGCGGCGTCCCCGGCCGTCCTGTCTGCTCTGGAGTCAGCTGAAAGAGAGAGGGGGCAGTTCTCAACTCTGCCCGCCGCTTTGCTGTGTCACGCCAGCACTATGGTCTCGCCGTAAGAGGAGATAGGGCGCCGTCCCACTGCACCGTAGCCTCCTCCGGCGTCAAGCTGCTTCTCCGAGCACTGGCCGTGGTATCCTCTTGCCACCGTACTGCTTCGCCACCCTGCACCAACGCAGCTCTCCCCAGGCCGCCTCTTCCGGCTTCCGTGCCGCTCTCCGCGGCAGCCGCCTTTCACCAGCTACCGCTCCAGCTCTCTCCGTGCTCTACCACCCCCTTGTCTCTTCTGCTTCTTCTTCTTGTAGGTATTATTGGCAGTTGGCAAACAACTGCATGGTGCATTACCTCCACCACTGGTATGGAGTGTGGACAGGAATCATGCTCAAAAAACCCCCTTGTCTCTGTCCTGCCAGGCCCTCTTATTGGCCTCTGTGACCTCCCAGGTGTGTCCAATTAGTGATCAGGAGGGGATGGAATCTCTCCGGGACAAGTTAACAAATATATACCATATAAACATGCAATAAAACCATAAGAATAAAACACTGTAATTACTAAAAGAAAAAAAAAGATAAAACACAACAACACACGCACGAATGATTAAAACGCCAAGTTAACTTGTCCATTCCACCCCGTGACCATAACACAGAATGTGATGATGAATTTATGATGGACAGGTGCTGCTAGCGCGAGACACATTGCTCGCGGAGTGCAGGCAGGCACTCTCTAGGTACAGAGGGAGAACGTGGAGCTGTTGGCGGACGTGTAGCATAAATATGGATATAAAATTAGCAATGAAATAAATACATGCTACAAAAAAATATATGTATGAGTTTAGCTTGGAGTAATATGTGTGTCTCTGAAATCACCTGGCATCAATTCAATTGGCCTGATTTTGTCAGTAAGGTTGTAGAGCAATTAAAGTGAATTATAGGGTAGGTCTCATTAAAATATACAGCAAACTTGCAGTAAAACAGCTACTGAAGGCTGTAAAAATAAAAATGCAACTCAAAATATTTCATGCATAAAACAGAACTTGTATCTATAAATTTTTTTCTCAGCTTTATTATTATTTTCAATCAGTCACATTTGTTTTGAATGATTGTTAATTGAATATTCTAAAATGTGTGTACTGAGGTTTCAGTTTTTTTATTTCTTGTATGATAATTCTTTTATAATTAAACAATAACAACAAGTAGTCTGATGTCTTGCATGTATTAAGTAGGTATAGTTTGAAATACACTGCTTCTGATTTTGATTTTCCAAGCACATTAAATTTTTGTACAAAGTATCAGTATCGGATTAGTATCATCAAGCATAAACCTTTCTTGGTATCTGTTTGTCATGCCAGTTACGCTGGAAACCATCACAACCATCAAGGCTACATTTTTTTCATTAGAGAATAAAACTTTCTTCCACCTTTCAATGTCCCATGTTTGGTGCTCTCTTGCAAAGTCCAAACGGTCAGTTCTGTGGCGTTCAACTTCCACTTGACTTTTTTGTTCCATAACCCTCAGGATCATTTAAGAAATTCCAAATGACTGTCTTACTGCGTCCCACCACAGCAGCCAACTGGATCCTCCGGCTCAGTGCTGGTGAAAATTTTTAGGTCTTCCACTTGACTTTTTTGTTCCATAACCCTCAGGATCATCTAAGAAATTCCAAATGACTGTCTTACTGTGTCCCACCTCAGCAGTGATGGCGTGCTGCGAGAGACCCTGCTTATGCAGTTCAACAACCCGACCACATTCAAAAAGGAACGTTTTTTTTGCCTTTGCCATCAGAACATCATGACAGTGTGACTACCTGACAGAAAATAACAATGAATGCACATTTTTGCACAGATTTGGCCTTTTAAAGGCATGTGGTCCTGAACTTTTGATCAGCTGTAAAACAGCCTGTTTCAGTTTAAGCGTTGTTTTCAATAAATTGCATGCTCAAAAAATGTTTTGTCTCACTCCCATTTCTTCTTGTTGCATGTTGAAGATCTACTTGGAACCTTGTTAAGATCCAACCATGCAAAATATGATTTTTTGCCATTTATCAAGTGGTCTTAAACTTTTGATCAGGACTATATGTCTGACAGCCCATAAATAAAATACTGTTTAACCCCTAAAAATCAAAGTTTTATTAAAACCAGATTTGTTGAAGTTCCCAAAAAGTCACTTGATCATATATTCAGTTGCCCACATTCATTATTCTCTAAGTACACCTTGACCAGGATAACCAGGAAGAGATGACTGACAGGTACTTTTGACTTTCTTAGGCTAAATGGTCATTTTACAGCCACAACAGACCTCGCATCTGTTGAATGTATTCTTCACTTTTTGATTTTTGTCCACACAATTCAAAACCCTGCCCACCCTTCTGTTGATGACGGCTTATAATGTCCTTGGCAATCCGCATGCTGGCAGCCTGCCCTCCAGCAAGGTTTACTGCATGAGGTCCAACCTGTGTGAGAAATTAGGGGAAAAGGCACGGACAACCTGTAATATAACTCATTTCTGCACAGAAAAAATATCACTTCAACTACAATTTGTAAAACTTACCTGAAGAGCTGTGTACTGCCCCATCAGGTAGAGCGGGCATTCTTCTGTCCACTGTAAGCTTTCCGTTATGCACGGCCATCCATCTATCACCTAAATCCAGGACACCAAACACATGTCATCATTAATCTATTTTGATATCCTGAGACTGATTGTAGAAAAAACAACATGAAAACATAAAAAAATTTCTCATCATCCAAATAATTTCCAAACTGTTTGTGCACGTACAATCCACGTCTGTGTTGTAAATGCACAAAAACTACATATTTTTCTACATAACAAACCTGAATTGGGAATTCCTTCATCACTTCAGAAAGTAACGGGTCCTGTTTTACATCAAGTTTGCAGCCGGTGGCAATCCAAATCATATCTCCAGTCCAGTGCTCCCCGGTGCTGAGGGAAAGGCTCCAGGCCTGGTTTCTGTAGCACCAGCTGGCTTCACTCACCTAGACGGTGTAAGATTCAGGTTCAGATTCTTCATCTCCCTATGCATTATAGCCCTAACTTGACATGCAATGCACACATTGTCAAGCCAGTGAGGTAACTGCATTGTGCAACTCAAACATGGGTGGCATGTCCACATTAGGATTCTGGAAAGTTAGTAGAACTCAGGAGTTTGTCATTACTTGGTTGCTCATATCTCATTTTACTCTCGGGACCTTCTACACTGCACACACACCTGACAGTACGCCTTCACATCCACCTGTCCGTTCATTATGAACGGCTGCAGGTGGATGTAGGCCTCCGGGGTGACAGCCCCTCCCTTCCTAGCTTGATGAATCATTGCTAGGCGTTTGTGGAGACTCCTCTCATTGTAGAACTGCCGTAGGTAGGCTTGGCCATCCATCTTGATGCCGTGCTCCACGTGAGAGTAACGACCCACCAAGCTCTCAACGTCACCCACGTCAAACTGTTTCAGCTGTGGAAGAAAACAACACAAGCTGAAATGTGTGCTCGAGTTGGACAGAATTATTATTAATTTTTGGTTCACATGCTGTTTCACAGTCTCTAAACCTGAAGGTGTTTTCTCATAACCCATGTCACATGGCTGGCACCTTGCTGCAGTGCAATTGAGATGACGTGAGCGCTGGTCAGACCTCCACCAACAACCATTACTCTCTGGCTGGACTCACAGACTACATACAATGACAGAAACACACAAGCATACAGTATTTGCACAGGGAGGAGCAGGTGTGAGGATAGGTGCCAAATGGCCAATGAACTCTGCTGAAGCAAAGACATTTATCAGAAAGCAAAGCTTACAATATTCTGGAAAATGTGCAAAACAACTCTCAAAGAGGATTTTTACTTTAAGGCACTGGGGAACTGAGGGTTTATTGTTTATGTAATCAAATCATTTCTAGAAGAAATCTCACATACCTTGAGGAGCGAAAGGATCTTTGTCTCTCACACAATTTGTTTCTCGAGGTTTTTGCTTAGAATTCGGCAGATGATGCATGAGATGAACTGTATGTAGTAAACGCTCCTCTGGGTAGCTTTCACCAATGCTTTTCACCCACAATGGGATGTTTGCCATCTGAGCACGGGTCGGACCTGTTGCCATGATGACCTGGTAGGCTCTTAGGATGATGCCATCTTCAAGCTGGACTTGAAAATATTTAGCTCTCTTCCCCGCCCCATTTCTCTTTGCATCGGACACTTTGAGGACATTGCTCTGATTTTCCTCCTCCTGTTTCAAGTTCTCTTCTTTCGTCTCTGTCTCGTCCTCCTTCACAGGGGTGATGTGCTCCACTGTTCCCTTAAGTAGCACTTTGTCCAACTTGTATTTCACCACCTGTGTTTTAACTGAAATAGCTGAGGAAACAGCAATTCTCAAATTCTGGTGCTCATGCTGCTTAAGTTTGGCAGGATAAGTGGTAGCAGTTAGCAATTTATTGTTGGCGTTGGTGTTTTGGTGAGTTTGTCGAAGTAACTTGTGAGCAATAAGAAGATGTGATGCAACATCAGTTACATTGTTGCAAAGGTTTTTTTTAATAGTGAAAACTAAACTCAAACCTAAAACTGGGTGTGAAAAAATACATTTATTTGACTAAAATAAAAAATAAAAACTACAACTGTTAAAAACAATGAAAACATTGAAACTAACTGAAACAATTTTGTGAAGTTGTAAAACCAACTGAAATAAAATATAGAGGAAATAACCTTAGTTTGATTATTTCTTAAATGATAAGAAAAAGGTTTGATGAGTCTTTGATGGATGTCTAGAAGACCACGAGTCAATTGTTTTCAAATATTGATGTTTCTATTGTATTAGCTAGCTGGTTTTCTTACATTCTTAAATCTTGCCTCTGGCATATGTCCTCAATACATTAAAAATTAAAAAGACTAACTGTGAAGCTAATAAAAACTAAACTAAAACTAGACATCTTCAAAATAATAAAAGCTGACAAGAAACTGACAAGAAATCCCACCCGTTAAACTAGCTGAATCTAAAAACAAAATAAAAAATAAAATCCTAAACCACATCTCTGTTCCAAACTTTGATGCTCCCCCAACAGCAACAGTTAAAGAATAAATCACATTGTCTAAAGGAAGTTTCTCATTTTAGGATTCAAAGTTTCAAAGTTTATATTCTGTTTTGCTTGCTTTGGCAAACTCTTATTCAGTGACACAACTGGGATGTTAGAAGAGCAGCAATCAAAGCTTACAAAGTGTACCTATTAATGCAGTGCACCTTCAAACAAGACAAACACACATGCTTATTTACAAAAATAACTCACGGCTTTACACACACAGCTGCTCTCACCTGCTCCTTGAAGAAATCCACACTTAGTTTGGCTCCTGGCAGACTGAAGGACAAACTCTTCTTTAGCGCAGAGCTGATGTTTAGACGTTTCCTCTCTTTCTTGCCGAGCCTCATGTCGTTAAAGAATGCATTTTCATCCAGAATATAAACATGCTCTGGGAGGCTATGAAGCTCTGCTGAGCGCTCGCACCTTAAAGCAAATTCCTGCAGTGCTTTCTGTCAGGACAAATATTCACACGTTAACACCATTCTTATTCGTACTAAAAGCACGTTCCTCATTTCCACAGTAGGGGAAGTCAATCGTGTTTGTACCTTATTGAAAGGGTCTGTGTGCACCAGCGAGTGTGAGCGCAGATGAGGGATGTTCAGAGCTGTGAACTGGCTCTCCCACAGAGCAGTCCACTCTCCATAGGTGTCCACCACTCTGAGACTGAGCGGGGGACAAACAGTCCTCTCTGATGTAGTCGACTTTGCTTGTTGCAACTCCATCGCCTGGCCTGCAGAGCATTTTCATTTGTCAACAAAGAGAACAGAGAGATTTGTTCATTCTTATTTAAATAGAATTAGTGGATATCAAAATAAGTGCATGTTCAGTCTCATCATCGTGTTCACGTAAAACTCAGTTATGTTTGAAAAATTGGTGAAATTACAAAAGCCGGCTTTTTTTTTTTTTAAACAGTCAATTTAATCTCTATCCAGAAAAAGTCTAAATGACTAAAAAAAATCTAAATTATTTGTTTCAGTTTGTGTGGATACTTGAATTTTATTTATTCGTAATAAGGTACTTTAGATTTTTATCATTTGTAGTTTAGTTAACAAAATATTACAAAACTATGAAAAACTCCCAGTTTCTCATCACTCATGTTCTTCAATCTGCTTGTTTTGTCTGACCAACAGCCCAAATAATATCCTCTGCTTGCTAAAATAAGGTGCAAGCCCTCACACTTTATATACAAAGCTACATTAGGTCTGGCATTTCTGTTTAAAATGACAACAATCCTAACATCTTCCCAGTTTTGAGAAAGTAAAGCTAAGCACACTATACCATCTGTTACTCTCTTCTTCCTCTTCATCTTGCTAGTATTGGGCTTGTTGCTGGATGTTTCTGCACTTGGCTGACACTTGGTGGTGGAGGTGGAGAGCAGCGAGTCATGTCTAAGGTCTGAGTTTGGGTCCCAGTCATTGCTAGATAGCAAGCTAGCCAGGGTTAGGGCATGAGGGCCACTTCCTATTATTAACACATCATGTATCACCATCTGAAACACACATACAGTAATGATGTCAAACATAGTACGATGTCAAACAGTACAACGCTTATATTGCTCATTTTATTAAAGACAACCATGAGAAGGTCAGTATGAGTTTCTGAAAAGCCATTTATGAAACTTCAAACAACACAGTTTGACCAAAGTTCACCTGAAGCAGCAAATACAGACTTAAGCTGTCTTGTCTTCTTGCCAGGATTTAAGCAGATAAAATGCTACATACTTACCAATACCAGGGACAGTTTTAAAAACTCTTCAGGAGTCTGACACACACTTTCATGCACATCTTTAGTATGTCACAGTACCTGGTTGGATTTATTCATCAGCTTATCTTGGCTTCTGAGATGGTGAAAATCTCGCCAGTACACTGGATTGAGGGTCCACCGTGTGCCACTGTTACCAGTGTTGCGACAGTGGAGTGGGCTTCTCATGTAATTCAATCCACCTGAACATCTACGGATTTAGCTGGATGTCAGTGGCTCCACAGGGCACGCTGGAAATAACTGCAGAATGTGTGCTTGCTTGTTTGTGTGTGTGCGCTTGTATAAATTTAGTAACAACTCATCCCAACAGCAAAACATCAAAGTCACTGCATAGCAGATATGTTTGCAGTCATACAGTCATGTGAAAAAGAATGTTTTTACAGGCTTCTATGCAGCCCTGAAGACAGCACTGAAGACAGCACTTATATTCTCTGGAGGCTTTAAAACAGGGGTATCAAACATAAAGACTGGGGGCCAGAATTGTACCAACAAACACTAATAATAAGTGAAGGAGGGTATAAATTTTCATGAGTTTTACAGACTTTCTTATTGATGAAGACCTCCCCCAAGGCTATTCATACTGCACCAAAGTAATTAAGTAACAGATAAAAAATTTAATGACAAAAATTTTTATTTTTTCACTGCCCAAAAAGAAATTATTATATATTTTTTTTGTTTAGAGAAAAACAATAAATGAAAACAAAAAGAAGGACATTTTCTGTGAATTAACAAAACTTTCTGTTACATAATTACAGGACAGTCTGCACAATGAGCCACCAGGACTTTCTTGTCACACACTGTCTCGCTGATCATTATTTTTACTGAATTACTAGGTTTGGGTCCGGGTGACCTTCATCTTTGCAATGAAGCAATGTTCACACAGTTGCTTACACACAGTAATATACAGTATATTCACTCCCATCCACCAAAGCACAATCAAATCAACCAATTAGAAAATACTAACTATTAGACACAACACACATGTGTGATTGGACAATTAGACTCAAAAACAACATTAGTTTTGTTATTGGGTCTCTAGAAGGCAAAAGGAAAGACAAGCAAACTGCCATTTATCAATAACATCAAGATCCAAAGAAGGATAAAAAAAATCTATTAAATATTCTAAAACCATCATTTAAAATGAGTTCATATCAATTCTTAATGCTTTCTTTCATCCACTTGGTGATGATGTGCAGTGTTAAAAGAATGAAAAACAGCATTACAATTTATCCAAATAATAAATCAAACAATGATCCACAAAAACAAAGGTCCTTGTGGGGAATTACGACATTACATTAAGTAGAAGTTCAACATTCAATCCTGTAAAGTAAATATCCAGAAAGCCTCTCTTCTCTTCTCTAATAAATCATGGTGTCCTCCCCTAGGTGGTGCTGGAACGTGTTTAATACCACAAAATATTGAGGACGCTATATCACGATTCATGTCATTAAAGTGAGCTAAAACGCTGTAATTCAATACAAATAATGATAACCAAGACACTGTGTGGAGGTCATACATATACATATTTGTATATAGATTTTATGCTCAGACACTTGTGCTGACTTCTTTTCTTATAATAAGATAGTAATAAAATGTGTATTAAAATGACAAACCCTGCTTTAAATCTATCTCTCTCAGTTGGGTAGCCATGCTGGCAGCATGGAGATATCACAAAAATCACCTTCTTCAAATAGACTTAAAAAACATTGTTTTTCTGAACTCATGATAGGTTGAACTTTTTTGAGCAAGAATATGAAATATGTACTGTACAGCCAGGGGTGCCTCCAGAATTTTTTCATAGGGGTGGCCACTAAAAATATTGGGGGCACACCAAAAACTGAATTTCCAGTTTTAGTATGTATGTTGTCAAATATAGGTTACCTGAAAAACATGGCAAAAAGAGAGAAATAAAAGAATTACATGCCTTATATGAGACTGAAGAAGTCACTTGGATGAGTGACGCAGTGTTTCTCCCATTGAAAAAATCCAGCTGAACAGAATCCACTTTTTGGGAATTATATGCATGGTTAATTTCTTGCTATTAAAGTTGATATGACATAAAATAGGTACATATGAAAATCAAAAAAAGATTTGGAAATCCGTGATAATCTGTTTTAATTGACTGATTGATTGACTGGAAGTCCCAGCCATCACTTTAATGATTGTCAGCAGAGCTGAGCAGAAGCAGCTTAAGATTCACTCTCTCAGAATGGAGTCCACTTTAAGCTTGTTCAGGAAAGAAAAATAAGTATTCGATCATGTTGCCTGTCTCTGTGTTGTCCCTGAGATGCACCAGTGATCTGTCCAGGGATTGGCACCAGCTTTTCTGCAACATTTTTACATTATTAGGACAGTTTTGCCAGGGGGTTGGCCAGTGCCCCCCGGCCCCCCTTTGGTAGCGCCTCTGTGTACAGCAGTGAAATGCACAAATTAAGAAGCAGCATCTATTTACTCTTGAACCGCTGAATTAATAGTGAACACTGTACTTATGGTTTTGAATGGAGGAATTTTACTTGCATTAGGCTTTCACAATCTGGTACTATGTTTTTTCTAATGTACAGACAGACACTGGTAAAAAAAAAAGAACTGATATTTAATTACATGATATATTTCCACCATAACTGTCACAGGGGAAGAGATTTTTTTTCCAATAGCTGAAATGTGATCTGTGATACACTGTAAATCTGAATGTTGTGATTTACACTTGAAGCTTTTCATGTTGTCATGCTAATTATTTTATCCTTATTATTGGTGTTTTTGAGGAAGTTAAAGCCCAGTGAAAGAAAAAAAAAAGGATGTTATATGAGTAATATTATATAGTAATACTATGTGATAATATTTTAGCCTTTATCAGTTCTGTATAGGGAAGTGTGTGGCTTGTCAGAGTACTTTATTTGTTGCTATTGAAAAGATATTTTACAGTTAAATCATAACCTTCTTCTTCCACACAGTTCACAAGTTCTGCTTTTAAACAAACCATACACTGTGTCCGCTTTTCATTTAAAATGTTCTAATCTTCTCTTACTTCCTTTTTTGACAGCAGTTCCCCATCCATGACAGTGTCAGTGTTTTCTCACTCACAGTTCCCCTTTTTGTTCTATGAAAAGCTGAAGCGCAGACACACTGGAAGTCTTAAAAACTGCCACTTTCACCGGAGTCTGTTTCAGTCAGTGGTATTACGCTATCTAGAGCGGACATTGCTGCCACCATGGACATGAAGGTAGGTGACAACGCTTAACTGTCCCCTAACAATGAGCACTACATATAGTGAGATACACTTAAAAGATAATCCTGACATGATTGCCTTTGTTAAGAAAAGTTAAATTTTGTGTTCTTTTTGTACATTTTAGGATTCTCTGGTTAAGGGCGGTGTGCTGATTGCACACAAGATCCATGAGGGAAAGCATCAATATGTAGTGGAAAATGTGGTGAAGTACAAAAAGGAGAATGGAGGAAAACTTTATGTCAGGTATAATTTGCTCTCTGTTCAGCGGATTCTTTGTTTTCAACTATTTTCTTGCCACTAACATGGAATAAGTTAACACTGTTTTACTGTAGAGCCTCAAAAGTTATAGTCATACAACGTTGCACGGACATCCAACTTCATGTTATGGATTTTTTTTTTTTACCAAGACCGAAAAAAATGTTTTTGGTAAAAACATGTATCTCTCTTAGTTTTTATTTATATTTACATTGAGGTTTTCTCTCCAACTAACGTATTGAGCCTTCTATCGATGTACACTGAAAAAAAAAACATTTTCACCCTCATTAAACATGAAGCAGTAATGAAATATATATTTATTTATTCAAATAATTAATTCTTAAGGAATATACTGAAATAAACTTGGTATAAAATGAACATATAGCAGTCAAGTACATTGACATTTGACCAGATCCCATTAAATGTAGCTTTTACATTGTAAAACGTAACAAAATTGCAAAATTTACATGTAAATAAAATTACTTAAAGTCAGCATTTTGTGCAGAATTTATTTTTTCTTTTTCTTTTTTTTCTTTTCTTTCTTTCTTTGAGCTTGAGTTCAGTTTGGAGTATCTTGGTTTGTTGCATACCCAATTATGTAATCCTGTTTTTTTTCTTATTTTCACTGTTTTCAAATTGTACTACTTTTTCAACTACATTTCAACATGATGCCAGAAAAGTTTGAAACTGTGAAATATTACAGGTGAATTGAGCAAATGAACTAAGATGTATTATATAATTCTGTTGCCTTATTTTGTATTTTTATTCCAATTTTTGGTTGGATTGTTTTTTTAACTGCTAAGAAATGTCTGAAGATAATTTTTTAGTTCATCTCTAGCTCAGTGAACTCATGAGACCTGCTGTAGTAGAAAAAAATAACCCCTTTAAAGAGTAAAACTAGTACATTGTTTTTTATTAATACGCTCTAACTCCCTTTATTACATCTCCCAAAAACAAAAGGGCTCAGTAAAGCATATTGTATATTTATTTTATTTATTTACTGTTTATTTTTTTATCAGGAAAGGAGACAAGCTTCTGCAGATAAATGGCATGGACCTGAATGATGTTACACCCGAGGAGCTGGCAAACGTGTTAGCTGAGGGGAGTCCAATGCTGGTGAGTTGAGGACTTCTAGTTTAGAGATTTTATTTCAGAGTCAGTCTTAGAAGATTAAAAATAAAATAAAATAAAAAATTCATTGTGTTTCACTTCATATATGTAAACATTATAAAATTGTTTAATGTGATTTAAATTTCTGTGTTTATTTTCTTTATAATCTTGGTAAATGCTAACTGCTAACGTCTTTTTTCTGTGTTTATTTTGTTTTTTGGGGGTATTTTATATTATCCTCTTTCCTTTCGTTCTCTTCAGACAGTGTGCAAACCAGCCAGGGAAGAGGACCACACTGAGCAGACACCCCTGACTGAAGACACTTTACATCCTGTCTCTAAAGAGTCCACACTCCTCAGCTTTAACTGGCGGATGACAAGGGAGGATGACCCAGAGGGAAATAAAGTGGAGCCGCAGGAAGAAGAAAAGGAGACGGGGAATATTGAAGAAGATCTTTGCCAAGCGAAAACAGAGGAGAATGAGATGTTTGTCATTGAGATGACAAAAGCTAGCATATCTCTGGTGAGAGGCAGGGGCTGTGATGCGACAGGATGTACCCTTAATGACATCATCATGGTGGCAGAATCCAGCACAGTGACGCTTGGTGAGTAACACCAGTTTTACTCTCTTGCCTTTACTCCCAGCTTTTCTTCTTTTCTCATAATTATATCTCATATTATAATTAGTGTTTAATGAATTACAGTGTTTGAATGTTGTGAGGCAACTTTCTTTTGTTTCTTTATATTTGTGGTTATCTAAAGAGGAACCTACTGTAAATGGTCACGTGGTTACACCCGGGAACCAAAATGTGTCCTGCCAGCTGTTATGACCGTGACTAGGCAGTTTTTCAGCAGAGCCCCATAGATCACTGATGTGTTGTACAACTGCCTTCAACTGGCAACATTAAATCTCATAAAGGAAAAAAGAAACCTGTGAAAGTCAAGGTCGATGTGAAGAAGACAAGACCACTATCGTAAAATCACAGTTTGAAAACTGACAGTGAAATAAACACACCATCACCTTTGTTTTTAAAAAGGGATATGACTTATAAACAGGACGCCCTTGTTCCCTTTCTTGCTTTCAGTTCCAAGAGGAGGCGGCAGTTTCCGGCAGGAAAAGTTGTCGAATGTTTTAATTGAAAATCTGGCCACTCGCCAGTACCTCCGAGGTATCTGTTCTGAGAGGATCGTCTATGCTTCTCCAAATCCAGGTTTGTCTTTAAGATCAGGACACATCGACGTGGCACTCATGGTTTTCAGATGAGTTTTTACTGAAGCTGTCATCATTCACATTTACTTCAGTGTTAGGTAGAGTAAGAAAATACTCTGTTCTGATGGAGAAACTGCTCTTATTGTTTTGGTTTCCTTTTGTGCTCAGAGAAAATTACTATCTACTACTACAAGTCGAGCGGTTTCAGAAGGGGTTCCAGTGGGATGCCAGTGGTGCTAAACCTCACCGATTCCAACTGCTTCCTCATGTGCTGCAAGCAAGCAGACAGCGTGCTCCTAAAAGTGGAGGTAACAAGTGTACGCTCTTGATTTTGATTGAATCATGGCACTGAAAAAAAAGGCTTGATAAACATTTGTTCCTCTGGACTCAGCCCTCATTGTTCAGGGGATGAAAGCATTGCATGCCAGTATCTGTCCTCTGTTCTATGCAGATACTCTTCTCACTTTAAAAGATTTGCTTAGACAGAGTTATGTTGCAAAAATTATATAATGACAGAAGGGTTAGCATCTCAAATTAGTATTAGTATCAAAATTGTATAAATATACACAGATTAGGCATAACATTATGACTACCTGCCTAATATTGTGTAGGTCCCAAAATAGACCTGACCCACTGAGGCATGGACTCTACTAGACCCCTGAAGGTGTGCTGTGGTATCAGGCACCAAGATGTTAGCAACAGATCCTTTTAGTCCTGTAAGCTATGAGGTGAGACCTGCATGGATCAGACTTGTTTGTCCAGCACATCCTAGAGATACTCAATTGGATTGAGATCTGGAGAATTTGGAGGCCAAATCAATACCTCAAAACTGAAGATATGCTCCTCAAACCATTCCTGACCCATTTTTGCTTTGTGGCAGAGCATTTTATCCTGCTGAAAGAGGCCATAGTCATCAAAGAGTACCATTTCCATTAAAGGGTGTAAATGGTCTGCAACAACACTTAGGTATGTGGTACGTGTCAAAAATTACATCCACATAGATGGCAGGACCCAATGTTTCCCAGCAGAAAGCATCGCACTGCCTCCACTGGCTTGGCTTCTTCCCATAGAACATCCTGGTGCCAGGTGTTCCCCAGGTAAGTAATGCAGATGCACCCAGCCATCCACGTGATATAAAACAAAACATGATTCGTAAGACCAGGCCATCATCTGCTGCTGCTCCACAGTCTAGTACTGATGCTCACAGGCCCATTGCTGGTGTTTTCAGTCGTGAACAGCAGCCAGAATAGGCATCCTGGATGGTCTGTGGCTATGCAGCCCCATACACAACAAACTGCGATGCGCTCTACAGCCTTACACCTTTCTAGTTCTTTCAATTCATTTAGGAACAGCATCGACTTTTTCAGCAGTCTGATGCATGTAGGGTCAGCTTTCGTTCCCCACGTTCATCAGTGAGCCTTGGCTGCCCATGAGCCTGTCGCTGGGTCACCAGTGTTCCTCCCCTAGACCACTTTTGATAGATACTGACCACTGCAGCCCAGGAACACCTCACAAGAGCTGCAGTTTTGGAGATGGGCTGACCCACTCATCTAGCCATCACAATTTGGCCCTTGTCAAACTCACTCAAATCCTTAAAGTTTCCCATTTTTCCTGCTTTTAACCCATCAACTTTGAGGACAAAATGTTCACTTGCTGGCTAATATATCCCACCCACTAACAGGTGCCACGATGAAGAGCTAATCTTCATCAGAGATTAAATAATTTGCAGGTATTGTAATTTGAATTTGAGACTTTATTTATTTGTATGTGAAGTAGGTGATATAGAGGGGCAATTAGAAAATGAGATTCCAGAGAAGCAGTGAGAGGAATGGTGATTGAGTTACAGGTAAGTATTAGCTTT
>VUQG01044584.1:6017-22935 GCA_015106755.1 Etia nguti
GCCATGCTGCTAGCGAGTTGGCTACGAGCTAAGCTAAGCTAGCGAAACAGTAAAGACACAGTGAGTGAATACTTTGGCTATAAATTAGGTAGTGAGTACACAGAAAGTGTGCTTCGGATGAAGCACGTGAAGATTATACTATGAAAATAGAATGTATCTAAAAGTTTTTAATTAAATTGCTAAGCAGATAAGCTACTCAAAAAACACCACTGTGTTTGAGCAGGAACAGGAAGTGATACTCTACCGCAGAGAGAGCGAACACCAAGTGTTACTCCATCACTCCTTCTTGGTCAAATAGCCCTTACAGAGCCTGGAGGTGTGTTTAAGGTCATTGTCCTGTTGAAAAAAAATGATGGTCCAACTAAAAACAAACCTGTCATGGTCCTGGGTCGGTGACCCAGTGTTTTTGGTTTTGTACTTTTACTTTTGACTTTATTACGAAGTATGACTGTTTGTTTTGGTTTCTGTCCTAGTATTTCAGCTTCCTAGTTTTGGTAGTACTTCCTGAGTTCTTGTTTTTAGGTTTTGTTATTTGGTTTCCCAGTGTTTATTCTGTGCTCCCTCTTCTCTGTGTTCCTTCTGTCTGTCCATGGTGTTATTTTGTCTGCTCATGAGTCTGCGTCTGTTAAGTTCTGTGTCTCGTCTGGATATCCATCTGTCATGTACTTCCTGTTTTACTTTGTAGGTCTGTGCCTTATGTCAGTGCGTTCAGCTTTGTGCTCTCCCTGTCTCGTCAGTGTAATCAACGTCAGCCGTGTCTCCCAGCTGTTTCCTCTTAGCTCTGTTCACCTCTTGTATTTACTGTCTGCGTCTTCCCCTGCTCGTTGTCGAGTCGTACCCTCATACTTCCCCTGTGTGTTCAGTTTGCCTGCCTGCTTGCTAGTTTAGTTTTGTATTCCCAGTTCAGTTCAGTTCAGTTTGTGCACAGCAATAAAGCTGCTTAAGTTCACCTTTTTGTCTCTGCGTTTGTGAGTCCTGCATTTGGGTCCTCTCTCCCTGCCTGCCTGCACACAGCCATGACAACATTTTTCTAAACACATTTATTTAAATTTACTTGAGTAGGGTTAGGGGTTGCCACCTCAGCATGCAGTCGGGTTCTGTAGAGTCTTGCTAAGGACCTACTAATTTTATTCAGGTATGTTGCAGCAGGGACACATGTAAAAGTTTCGGTAAACCAGCCCTCGAGGACTAGAGTTTGATACCCCTGCTCTAAACTGATATATTTCCAAGACAAATGAAAACAATAAACATAGAGACAAATATCTGTTCTCCATCTAAAAATAGATTTCTCTATTTCCCCATTTTTTTTTAGAAAGACTGTAGAAACTGTAGAAACGATACTTTACTGTACTGTAGTATTAGAGGGACCGAACACTTACCGTAAAACATTTCCCTTAATTGTAGATATAAGTACCAACAAAAAGTAAAGATATCTTTCATTTCAAGAGGGTTTTCTCAAGTACCACAGTACCAATTTCTACATTATCAAATTATGTAGAAAAAAAAAAGATAAATAACTCTAAATATGTCTTATATTTTAGATTCATCAAAGTAGCCACCCTTTGCTTTGTTGACAGCGCCTCAAACCCCTTGGCCTTCTCTCAATGAGATTTATGATGTAGTCACCTGAAATAGTTTTCACTCCACAGGTGTGCCTTGTCAGGTTTCATTTGTGGAATTTCTTGCCTTCTTAATGGGGTTGGGACCATCAGTTGTGTTGTGCAGATGTCAGGTCAGTACACAGCTGACAGCCCTATTTGACAACTGTTAGCTGATTGGTTCTTGCCATAATATGAATTCTAAGTAAAAACAAACAAAAGTCCAACATTACTTTAAGAACTGAAGGTCACTCAGTCCAGATAATTGCTAAAACTTTTACTGTGCCCCTAAGTGCAGTTGCAAAAACCATCAAGCGCCACAAGGAAACTGGCTCACATGAGGACCGCCCCAGGAAAGGAAGACGCGAAAGGAGGACAGGAAGAGTCATCTCTGCTGCTGAGGATAAATTCATCCAAGTCACCAGCCTCAGAAATCACAACTTAACAGCACCTCAGATTAGAATCCAGATAAATACCACAGTTCCAGTAGCAGACACATCTCTACATTAACTGGAAGAAAGTGCCTGTAAATGCCTGTAAATGATAATATAAACACAATTTTTCATTTTTCTATTAACAGAAGTTTCCTTTAATGGTACAGAAAATATACTGTAACTCTACAGCATTTTCAGTTTTACCATTTATGGAAAAGTCTGAACTTCTGTAAAAAAAAAGAAAAAAAAAACAAACAAAAAAAAAACCAAACAAACAAAAATGCCCTAGCAGAAAATTAACACGAAATTTTCTGTTTTTCTACTGATTTTATTTTTACAGTGTACGTTTTTAAGAGAAACTTTTAGATTGGTTAAATTTGACCGAAACAAAACATGAGGCCATACATACCAGAACAGCACAGAGGGCTTTAGGAACCAAGAAGTGTTCACAGTCAACAGTTAATAATAATAATAATAGTAGTTTGATACATAACACGGAAATTCCAATATATTAATGTTTAATATTATCATCTCCAAGAAATTTTTCCTCATAGTTTAAACATCCATATTTTCAGGTCTTACATTTTATTGGAATTAAGTGACCATAGTAAATATATATAAGTATTACCTCTAACTAGGGAAAAAAATGCTGACAGTGCAAGAATTACAAAACATGTCTAATTTTAAATGGTTTGGCACCAAAAAAAAAAAAACAACAGATAAGCTGCCCCGGAGTGGAAGGTCAAATATGTTATGTAATTCGAGATAACCAAACTACCTCTGACAAAACACTAGTATTTTCCCATGAAAACTTTTAGTCAGGTATAAGAAAGGTAATGTCATATGACTGCTGTGTGGCTGGCAGGTTATTGAACCCAAATGAAGGACATAGGAAACAGGAATGAACTAAAGAAAAAAAAATATAGCTTTAATTCTGAAAATTCTAGAAAGACAAAATCCAAAACTAAACCAGGACATAAGCCATCAATCAAAATCTAAAAGGGGACACACAGCCATGAGTGACATTGCGATAAAGTACAAGGGGAGACAATATGCACTCACAAGATAACGAGGGGAAAGGCAGCAGATGGGAACACAGCTATTTAAGATAAAAAAGTAAAACTAAACACCAAACAAAGAGCCAAAAGACTGCCACAACAAAAATGGAAAGTAGCAAAGCACAGAGACAGAGACTAAAGACACTTACCACGAGGGATTCACGAATAAGTAGAAACTCAAGGAACTGAATATATATCAAACTATAACCATAAACAAAACTAGACATCAAACTTGAATCAAACATATAAAGAAACCAACCAGGAAAGAAAAATACAAAACTCAAAATAAATGATCCTCGAAAACCAGAAGGAAAAAAAGAAAACCTAGAGCTACCCTGAGACCTAGTATATGACCCTCTTTAATTACTTTCATTAACCTACTTAGGAGACAAATAAAAGAAGAAATTAATTAATTCAATCTTTCCCATATTTTTAAAGGTTCTTTAATACAATAAAATCCTTTTCCAAAAATGGTCAATATCTCTTGTAGAAAGTAACTTCATCACGTTCTGCTTTAACAAAGTTAGTATTACAGTATTTCTTAAAACATTTGATCCGCAAGGGCCTCTTGGCCATGCATTACAGAATGCTCACAGAACACTGAGTTGCATTAATGTTACACTGAAAGCATATATACAAACTAGTGAGTACTGCATAATTGCCAAGTTCTGCAATTATATGATATCATATGATTTATATCATAGTCAAACCTAGGACGTGAGACTAGCTTCCTGTGTGTAGGGTCCTGATATGTCATAGGTCATTTTGAACAATTAAAAATGGATTCATTTAATTAATCAAAATTTTCATAGTTTCTTTACAAAGCCCTCTCTCCACCCAAATACTGAATAAAGTGAAAAAAATCTTTTTTTTGAAGTGCCTAATGTCAAGCTATTGTATGCAGGTAAACATATATACATTTGTTTGACAATAAATGCCTTATGACAATGTCATTAATGAGTTGTATTATGGTGCTAACACAAATTAGGCCATATATCAACTAAAACATGAAATATTTACATGTTACTTCAAGGCTTTTAAACACATTAGGTCTTAATGAGGTCATACACAGGGAAAATCGTGTTCAAATTAAAATAAGTGGTTGGCTGTTTTGTATTTATTACAGCATTACGTATTCTACATATTCTAATCATACATAAATATGGAATCACATTAACTGTCCCCCAAGCACTAATGCACTACAGCATCATCAGTTATCATCATCATCATCATATTCTCATAGATAACCTAGCAAATAAAAAACGTGACGTATTGGTACGAAGACATAAGTTTTGTGTTCAAAGTATAACATCAAGTGATTTAAGGTTAAGGTATCATAGAAACTGGAAGGAAATCGTCATCAAAAACACACGTTTTGTACACATTTGCACATCTAGTGACTGTATTAGATTGTATTTCTGCTAAATATGGGCATTTCAGCTGCAGGAGAGAACAATGAGAGTGTAACCATTAAGTTTAGCCCCTAAAGCCAAATAAAATGTGTATTACACAGCAAGTGCTTTTCATTAAAAAAAAAAAAAGGAAGGTAGGTTCCTCACAGACTGTGTGCATTCTTTTGTGTTGAAGCTTTTGTAAATAAGGCATGCTTCTCTTTTCCTCATCCCACCTGCTTACACTCTGACCCAGCTCCTGGCCTTTCTGCCCCCACCTGCAGAGAGTGTGTCAAACAGACATCTGAGTTTTGTTCTGGGTCACTCCTCCCGAAGAGACTGTGGGTCAGAGGCATGTGAAAATGAAAGGACCCCGACATGTGTGTGGGGAAAACATACCCTAATAACTCATTTTGTTGACACATAAGGACTTGAGTATGAAGATCAAATTTTTCAGTGCATCTTTAAGTTCTTAGGTTGTGATGACCTCTGTTTGTGTTTTTCTGGTATTGGCCAAAACTGCAGTAATTGTCAAACACTCAGAGACATTGAAGCATTTATACTCTTAATCTTACTGAGCTGCAGTTTTGTGAATCATTAAATATAAAATATAGGAATGTTTTTATGTGTGTGGTGAGGTAAAGCTGTTTGTTTATAGCCAAAATAAGAGCTCTTTCTTTCACTTAATTAATTAATTAATTTATTACCTTTCAAAGTTAGATCAAAATAGTTTATTTATTTATTTATTTATTTTCAGCGTTCTGGGGTCCAAATTAAAACCAGCCACTTGAGGGCAGTAAAAAGAAAAATGTCACACAACATCATCAGAACTTGTCATGAAACAGTTTGAATACAGATGTATGACCAGATGAAACACCAGTCTTAACTAGCTCCTGGGTTTGACTCTTTAGTTTCTAATTTTTTAAAATATTTTTGCAGACTTGACAGTCCCCTTGTATGTCTCTTGTTCAGTACTGTAGCTATTTAGCTTCAGCTTTAGGTTTCAGGTTCTATCAAAACATGGGTTTAGTGCACCAATAATCTTCATCCTATTGTCGTTGGATATGTTATCATAAAAATATTGATTAAAGCCACATTTTCTTTGAATTACTAACATGTTGTAATTCTCAGAGGGAGGGGATTTCAGAGGGACGGTTAAAGCCCAAAGTCACTCACATTTTCCCATGAGCCCCCAAAATTCCAGCCAGACCAAAATCCTTTTCCTGTATGGACAACACAGGACATACCTCTGGAGAGGATGAAGGGTTTGGTGGACAAAGCTTTCTTTCAGTGCTCAAGCTGAGAAACCAGGTGAAGGGAGAGAAGTTGGTCATTTGATTCCCACCCTTGGTTTTGTCATGGGAAAGTGCAAGAAATTAGTTGTGTTGCCAAGACTGAGACAAAGAAAGAGGGAAGGAATGGTGTCAGCAGGTTAAGCGAGAAAGAGAAAAAGAGAGCGAAAAGGGAGAGGTGGCTGCGTGGTCTTGAAATCAATGATAAATGAACAAAGAAAGAGGAGTTCGAGTGTATGAGACAGTAAAGGGGCTGCCGCTACGGTTCGGGGCAAATGAGGAAAAATGCAGAGGGGGTTTAGTGGAAAAAGAGAAGGATAGCATAAAGCACAAAAAAGGGTAAGATGTATTTGCCTCATCTTCTCACACTTCAAGTTTCTCTTGCAGGTAGACAGCTCAGGTTTAACAGTCATGGAGAGGGTAAATGCATACCATAAGCATACCATAAGCATACTGGTTGAAATTGTCTGGTTCACTGATTCAAATAATTCTGCTAGATTACATTTAAAACAAAACTTAGTGGACAAAGCTGCAGCATTCGCTGATGTTAGAAGCATAAAAATCTCCACCAAGCTGGATGAAGAGGTGTCAGATGAAAACTTTAACCACATTTATGGCCCAGTATTCTGATGGAAAGCATCTGTCATTTAACAGGGTCCTGCAAAAATGTACTGGCCTTAACTTTGCATGGCTTCTTAATTATCCACCAATGCCATCGTGTGTTACAACAAGCGTTTCTGCTCTGACAAGATATATGTCACCACATTGTTCCTTTATCGCTTGAATTTTTTCAGTAAATGAAATGTAGGTGTCCTCAACTAGAAGTGCACATTCCATAGAGAGAAAAGTCCTATAAATTAAAAATCCACATGTTCTTCCAATGGAAACTTTCAGTCTAGTATCCCTTTTTTTCCCCCCATGATGATATGTTGTGCAGATGTTGAGAAAATCTTTCCATCTCTTTCCATCAAAGAATAACAGCAGCGACGGAAGTTCCCCAGGAGAGATTCCCGTTCTAAAACTTGCTAAAATGCACAGACAGCCGAACACGTCAACACCTTACGGTGAGTGTGCACACAAGCATGCAGTTACAGTCTCAAACTAAAACACTTTTACCTTTTTAGACAAGTCATCAAGTCAGCAGACAGTCCCGTTTCTCTGACACACACGAACCTTTTAGACCAGGAAGACTGTTTCTTCCTTCCAAATACAGGTGCTTTTAGAGACATACGCTTCTCACGTTGAGTCTTTGAAGAAGCATGTGTAAACTATAATTCTACCATCCAAAAAGTCTTAATAATTAATTACAGTTTATTAACAAAACTTATTTCTTTATGTTTCAGAACATTGTGCCAGCATAACAAGACATGAATGTTGAACTAATGATTCTTTTAAAGTGTTCTTTAGCTGTTGTTGTGGAAAAAAACAATAAGGACAATGCTTCAGACCAAGTTTTGCAAATTTAGTAGAGTTCATCAAATTGAAACAGTGAGCAGTGACTGACTTTTTAGCAATGTGAGCCACATGTTGGGTCTTACATTTCCCATAACACAACCACCAGCATCCTGTCTTCAGATCCTCCCTGCCCCTTGCCTGTATGTCCATGTCCTTTAAACACAACACCTCCAATGTGTAGCAGTTCTGTTAGAAATGTGTACTCTCCAAGCTGCCATTTAACTCTTACATAACTATATTAGGTTTTCAGTTAGTATATAATATACATTTTATATTAGAGAGGAAATGTTATTTTCCTCTAGATGCACAAAGGACAAACTGTTTTCACACAGTGAGTAGTGCTCTTCTTCATTTATAAATAATTACTGGCACTTATTTGTTTGTTTATATGCATAGATTAGGAAGATTGGTTAAACCCAGCAACCATGGTGAAGTGAGTTCAGATCTCACGTATGCCATGGTTTTGCATATATCCCTCCACCTTTGTCCAATGTGGCCAAACAGACTGATTTAAAACTTCAAAAAAATTCACATGTATGAGACAACTATTCATGAAAAGCTTCTCAGTGGTATGCTATGCAATGCATGCATTTAAGTGAATTTTAATAGATCTTAATCCTCTCGAGCTGCCGGTGACTGGAAAGTTCACCATAAAAATTACAGATGGAGTCAATTTTAGGATCCTCTTTTGCAGTAGTCAGCGGGAAATGAGAGCTTTGCTTTCATGCTCATAAGCTGAGCAACAGTTTTACTGAGAAGAAAATTCCTGAGCTTCCCTGTAGTCACTTGTGAAATGTTTGTAGTTTACCCTCAACAGACATTTGTTACCTTTTATACTATAATAACAACAGGGAATTTCAGCTCCATGGTTTCTGGGAAATACTTGAATACTCGTTTGCCTTCATTTCTGTGATTTTCATTTTTTTCGTCTAGTATTTAATGACATCTTAAGAAATGCAATACCTGGGCAATACAACATTGTGATGAAACAAGGTTATCGATTTTATGAACAATTTATCAGGGAAAGATACAGAGAGAATTTTATATGAATTCACCCTTAAGATGTATCAGTATTGGTAAAACTCCAGGAATTCTAAGAGCTGCAGGAATCCCTTTGAGTGTTTTCCACTCTTGGCTAACTTTCAAGCTTTTCCATGATGTCACTGCAGGCTTTGAGATATAGAGAGGATCCTTTGTTTTCTAATGATCTGCTCTCCTAAAGCAAGAAGAGAAAGATACGTAAGGAGGCTTAGTGGGGGAGTAGAAAAGGCAAGCATCTATCAAAGAACATGTTATCACACTTATGTTTTTTTTTTTGTTTTTTTTTAAATCAGACATGTGCTTGAGTTCTGCCCTAATTCACTGGTCATATCAAGCTGAATATATTCTCAAATATCTCTTCATTCTTACTCTGTTGGTTATGTTTGGTCTGTTTATTTGTTTTTTGCGAGTTTAATTTTATCAGGCACCAGAATTAATTTAAATTAGGGTGAAAGTGAAGTGAAGTGCCACTGCTGTGATATTTGCAAACATTTAGGTGAGTGGAAATAAAAGGTCCTGGCAACTAGGAAGCACCTCTAAATGCTCACCACATGATGAACGCCCTTGCAACAATGTGTGGGACAGATGTCTGTCTGTGGCACGGGATGCGGATTAGAGCACCGCAACGATCTTTTTTAAACACTTCAATCCTTTCCCTCAAGAAAAAATAGTAACAAGTCTTAAAAGGAAAAGATGCTGTGCTGTAGGTCTCAGGCACATATTTACAGAGGAATAATCACAGACTGTGTTGCTGGCATGAAGCTGGCTGTAAATCTCAACCCGATCTAATGCTAATGAGCTTTTGTATAAAGACACCAAGCACCGGTTATTTGTTATGTACAGTCTTTAATTGTTTTCAGTTGTAAACTTTGGCGTCCCGGGTTTACAAGATCTGTCCAAGTTCCTGTCTTCACCTGGCTGCTTTTGTACGCACTGCCATAACAGTAGCAAAGTATTACCTCTGTATAAGGCACTGGCATAGATAGACTGACTGTGGAGTGGGAGACTGCAGACAGATGATGTGGGTCTGATATTTTACAAAGGTATCACTTTCAAACACCACACAGGAACAGAGAGATAGAAAGCAGTTTCATTACTTCCCCTCTTAAATCCTTTTTAACCCATGTGTTCAATGAGTATTCAGCTTCAAAAGTGACTATATAACCATCTACTTCACACAGAACACCCCTGGATATTTTCAAAGTGTAAATACTTGTAACTCATAATTAATGGCCTATGTGGGGGATATCTTCAGATATTAATCTTCCCTACACTGCACCTCCTTTAGTCTTCTGTGCTCTGAACACATGGTGTATTAATCAAACAATGCCCTCCTTTTCAGAGAGAGGAGGTTGATAGAAAGAGGGTGGAGTATTAAAGTGATAAAGCACATCGCTGCTTCATATTGTAATGTCATCAGACACTGTTTGAATGAGCATGGTACACTTAAAACTGCAAATGAACAAATGTAGATGCTTCCACAAAGAACACAGTTTAATCAGTATGCAAATTCAATGAACATCATTTCATGGCCTTGGCAATCACTAACTCTCAACTCAACTGAACACCAGCGGGAAGTTTTGGAAGGATGTCAGCTCTCTCCACCACCATAATCAAAACCTTAAAAATATGGGAATATATCTTAGAAGAATGGTGAAGAACTGCAGCGCAATGAGAAGTTATGACAAGAAGAATTGAAGCTGTTCTGTTTTTTAAGACACTAAATTTAGCTTTTTCATTTTCGTATGTTATATCTTTAATTTATCATTTTGAAGTGAAAACCCAATGATTTTCTCTTGGGTGTTTAAGTGGAGTTCTTTAAGTTAAAGAAAGGTCATTATAAGGCAACTACTTGTTTAAAACTGCTTGTGGACCAGTTTTTAGTTATTTAAATGTATTACGATATGCATTTAAATATGCTCTATCCTAAATTTCCTATCATTAAGTGTTAGCCACATATACTGTATTTCACATTTGAGTATCATTTGATGCTTCTGGTAAATTCATTATGAATTGAGGCAATACTATAGTTCTTTCTTCTGCCACACAAAGTATTATAAAACCCATTGGACTTTCTAAAAAAACAAAAACATAATTACAAGGCTGAAAACAAGGCTATTTTTCTCAAACAAGTTTGTAGGAAGTTAACAGTTTAGGCACTAACAATGTGTGCATGTACTGGTTCACAAGAGTTTGGGCTTATGAATTTTTTTTACATACTTTTGTGCATATTTCACAATCTTGCAACTCCCACAGTTTGTTACTTTTAACTTCTGACATGTTACCTGGTTGCTACCTTATTGTTAATACATGCTTTGTAATCCTTTTTTTATGTTTTCAACATTGATTTCTCTTTCTCTTTTTTTCTAAAAACTGGGACAAATATCTTTCCACACAGAGCCATCATTAAGTTGGCCCGGGTACTATTCTGGTATGAGAATAGCTATAGACAGAGGTTCTGTAGATCATTCAGGAAGTTAATTTTGGAGGACTTCCATGAGGCGTTCTGGAAAGATTCACCAGTCAAAGCAAATTAGAAGCTCCAAATTTGTGAGTGTTTGCAGCTGAATGAGATTCACCCTGTATGACCTGTCTCTTGTTTTACATTTACAGTCTTTTCTCAGCTTAGAACAGTTTCAGTAAAAGGAGATCATCACTTAGGCCTGTGAGTGTACTTAGAAGTTTCTAACACTAGGGGTCTCTCTTAGGATTTGCTGAATGAGAGCTAAATTGCTCAGTAAACAAACCCACAATTAGAATACCCCTTGGTTCCAAATTAAACTCACCTCATCAAGCACTGGCAAGGCAAGTAGCTAATCTAGCACCCATGACTCCATCAGTGCAGCTCGGAAATGGGAAGCAGATTTAACTCTTTAAACTTACAATGGAGACTTACATTGAGATTATTCCTTTCCTACTTACATTTTGAAAAATGGTGCAAACATTTATTAAGGAAATATACAGGCTATTAAAAAAAAAAACAAATAAAACAAATTTAAAAAAAAACAAACCTAAAGATTAATGGGAATGTATAATACACATAATCCAATTCACTTTAATATTTCCCATACAAAATATAAAATATGTACTATAAATTATGTGAGTAAAGGTTTGGAATTCTGAAGGTCAAATTTTCATTATTTTCAATGATTTGGTTCATGACCCAACCAGAAAAATCAATCCCATCATCATCAGCTGTAGATTGTTGCTTGGTGCTAAAAAGCAAATGTTATGAGGCCAAACTAGGCCTTAACATCAGCAGCCCATCTTGACATTGGCAAATATGTAGCTGCTCAAAGCTAACAGCTGTAGAATTTTAGTCTTACTAGAGCATCCAGAATATAGAGAGTATAAGTGACAATTTGACCTACTGACAGCATTATGGAAATTGAATTTGAAGACTGCACATTTATAGCTGTACCTAATTTCATGACTATAAACCAATATTTAAAGAAAGATTTCACCAAAAAATTAAAATCCAACCTTTTGATACCGTAGAGACGATAAATGGAGTTATAACTAAGTTTTCTGTGGTGGTAAAGTGCTAACACTGCTGGCCCAAAATGCAGAATTTCACAATGCTTTGCTTTAAACCTAAATAGCATACTTCTTTCACCACAGCAATTCTCGTGTCAAAGATTAAAAGCACCAGAATTAATGCTGGCACAATCAAAGCCTCATGAATACTTCAATAGGTCAAGCCAAAACACAAAACTTTACAGAACCTTTTTATGAGAGAGCTCATTTCGGGCTGAGGTTGTTGTGCAAAACTTCACAGTCACTTATCAATTTTCAACTCATCATAGCTTCCGTGTTGTTAGAAGCGCAATAAAACGTTGCAATAAAAGTGGTCTGTCAGTTAGTTGTATTTGCTGCTTTATTGAGTGTGATCGGGCTTCAGCCAAATGTCTGGAGCCAAACTTAAGCCCGGACGATTATTAAGTGTGTGTGTAGCACATATCTAGAGCTTGTCAAACAAAACCACCCAATATAGGGAAATGTGGGTGACGGCAACTTCTGTTAAACAGCTGTAGCTATAAGATAATGACGTGATATCAAGTCGTCAATTTTACTGAGAATAAGAGGAGCTGAAGGGTCCGCTTGTCACATTTGTCAAAGCAGTAAGAGCTTTCTATGAAACTCTATTTTTTCCTTGCTGAAAAACAACAAAATTATTTCTTTGAGATGAAATATGTCCTATATATAAAAGCCTTTGTATGTCCATCAATTTTTTGTGTGTGCAAGTGCCCTTTTCCTTATTCATTTCAATCTTTTAGAAAGCCCTCAATCTTCGAATCTTATTTTAGCTTTTTCTCCTCACAAACTTTTCTTAGAGACTGAACAAAGTGCCCACATTTCTCACCCACTTACACCTAAACAGGAACTTTGAAAGTATAGCCTTTAACTTTGTGTGTATATGCATGTGTGTCACGTGTGCATCTCCCTCCGTAAATGTACTTGCACATGGGTGTGCATTTGCTTCATAGTTTACGCGTATATGTGATTTTCTATGTTATATTTGTTCCAAAGTATCAATTTGGTGAGCAGGGCTTGACTTGGTGGCCAGTAATAAGCTTCTATTCCCGTGCTGCCTGTGCAGTGGTGTTCACCACAGGCAACTATGTGGCAAGCCGCCCATGGCACCACAAGGGGAGCCAAGGGGATTTGCCTGGTATGAGTCAACTGCAACTCTCAGACACAGGGCCACAAAGGGGTGCATCAGGTTGTCAAGCTTCAAAGCAAATTTTGGTTTTAAGAGGAGGTGGTTTTAAGTTAAATCCATATCTTTCACAAACCTTAATAAAGTAATATGATGTTACTGAACAGACATCCATGGGGTTCATAGAGGGCAAGTCATTTTCTAGTGTAATATCATCCTGGATTAGATCAGACACTGAATAAGGTAGGAATTTAGATTTTGTTTTTCAAAGCTTCTTTAGAGTAAGTAATATATTTAAGTGTTATAGCTGAAGTGGTGAGGGAAACTCCTAAGAAAAGAAAAAACATAGTCATAAAGATAAGTAGTGTAGATAGGAATACTGGGAGGCTACGCATACAGCAAAGAGAGAGGTGTCAGAGACAAAGGCCTATAGTGAGTTGTATGTGAGGGTGGACATGTTAAAAACTTTTTTCGATTGGCTAGGGAGACAGATTGAGCTCGAACATTTGTGCAGCAAGTTAGAGTGATTAAGGATGGAAATGTGCTAATGAGTGAAGAAAGTACTTTGAGAAGGTGGAAAGAGTACTTTGAGGAGCTAATAAATAAAGAAAATGATAGAGATGACAGTTATTGAGTCAGGAAGTGCAGAGAACTAAAAAGAGGAAGATGGGAAAACTGTCAAGAGGATGAAGAATGGAAACGCAGTTGGTCCAGATGACATACCTGTGCAGGTATGGAAATGTCTATAAGAGGGCAGTGGATGTTTTAAAGGTATTGTTTAATACAGTCTTGGAGAGTGAGAGGAGGCCTGAAGAATGAAGAAGTGTACTGGTACCGATTTTTAAGAACAATGGTGATGTGCAGAGTTGAAGTAACTACTGGGAGATAAAGTTGATGAGCCATACCGCGAAGATATGGAAAATTACTGTTGAAATTATATTAGGAAAAGAGGTGATAATCAATGAGCAGCAGTATGATTTTGTGTAGAGAAAGAGCATTACAAATGCAAAAGAGAGCTAAAAAAGAGAGTGTAGTCAGGGTAGAGTGGGTGGAGATGAGTGTCAGGGGTGATTCGTGACAGAAAGATAGCAACAAGAGTTAAAATAGAAGGTTAACAAGATAGTAGTAATATCAAATGTGATGTGTGGTTTGGAGATGGTGATACTGTCAAAATTATTTGAGGCAGAAGTGGAGGTGGCAGAGCTGAAGATGTTAAGATTTTTTTACTTGGAGTAGCCAGAATGGACAGCATTAGAAATGCGTACATCAGAGGGACAGCTCAGGTTGGCGTTTTGGAGACAATGTTGAAGAGCCAAGGCTGAGATGGTTTGGACATGTGCAGAGCAGGGATAGTGGATACACTGGACAAAAGATGTTGAATATGCAGCTGCCAGGCAGGAGGAAACGTGAACGATCACAGAGAAGATTCATGGATGTAGTGAAAGGGAACATGCAGAGGGCTGGTGTGACAGAGGAAGGTGCTGGGTGTAGGGTGAGGTGGAGGCTGATGATTTGTTGTGGCAACCCCTTAAAGGGACCAGCCAAAAGAATAAGATGAATCAAGTATGTTCCTGAGCTTTGACTGTCTGAAGATAGATTGAAAGTAGTCCTGATACTAGAATATTGAACATAAAAGTACAGTTAGACAAATTCACACATTATTGCAAAACTTTTTAGGACTCTTTAAAATATTGAACTAAAAAAAGATCCTCATAGGAAATCTAGCATTGGTTGATAAGGTGTTCAGAGGTTCTCTCATGGGATGTTTTTTATGAGTAACAAAATGAAAAGTGATCTAATAATTCAGAAAATACCAGCATTCATTGTTGTGTTGATCAGTTACAGAGCCGTTGCTTAAAATATCTGCTTATTAAATTGTGTCATGTGGTCAGAATTTCTGTTAACCTGCAAAACGTTGCATTGTGTTTTTCTTTCTCAGTTTCACCAAACTGGGTCATCACAATAGTTATATCTTCAACTTGGATTCCGTCCTTGCATTTTTGTGGCCTGCATAACTGATAGGAAGTATGAAAACAGTGGAAAAATGCTACCTGAATCATAGTGGAAGAAGGCTTTGGAAACAATGACACTCCTATTGGGAGGAGTGATTCCACATGTGGGAGTGAGTTCTCGCTCTGGTTAAATGATTCCAGACATGTTGCTTCCCTTATCAGATTGACTTGGATGCACAGGGAGCAAGTAAGCACGTGCAGGAGTATATAAAAAAAAATATACAGAAGCATGAATGCTCCCACCTCACCCACCCTCTACACACAGACACACACAGAGAGACATCAGATATAGCATAAGAATATTCAAACAAACACCCAGCTGTTCTGTCCCTTCTGCTCAAAGTGTAAGTACCTCCCCTGGAAAAGCACTGGATCAGTGTCACTCAAATATCTTCATAATGGTCTTTTGTGTCATTGTAGGTCCACCCAGCAGCCTTCTGCCCTTAAACCAATGAGTTGGTATTCTTTGACAGCCAGATGTTGTTGGTGTGTTGAACAAAAACATGAAAAAATCTTATTTGAAGTGGCTTAAAGTCAATCAGAGTTTTTGTATATAACTGAGTACATGACAGGGGTCAGTGGTAGTAACAAATCCATTGAGAATTATGTCTAAAACCTGCAGTTTGCCTTAGCTCTGGGACATTTTAGCATTTTTGTGCTCATTCTGGTATTTCCACTAGCTAATTTCCAAGCACTAAATAGCAGGTAGACAAAGTTACTAAAGCATTTAGTAGTTAAATTAGAACTGGTTTAGAGCTTACGTATACAGAACCATGTGGTTTTAAGAGTTTCTTCAATGTCAGCGTAATTCTGTATTAGAGTAGCTGTCTGTACTGTACATCCATTGTCATGCTTTTGAGTTTGCTCTGTACTCTTTACTCATTTTTTAAACTAATAAAATGCTTATATTCAAGTTTTGGATTAATTCGTTTCAAGTTTTGGATTCTCTAGTGCATCTGAGTTTGTTGTTTGTGGTTCTTAGTTCCCTTTTATGTCCAATATGTTCCTAGTCTCGTCTCTATGTCTTGTCACCAGTGTCCCTGTGTTTTTCAAGTTCTTGTGTCTAAGTCTCTCAGTGTGTGTGTGTTACTTCCTGTTTTATTTTGATAGTCTTCTGTCTCAAGTCAAGTCAAATTAAGTCAAGTGGCTTTATTTTCAGTTCAACCATGTGCAGTGCTACAGTACATAGTGAAGCAAGACTGTGTTCCTCCAAGACCATGGTGGTACATATAACAGACAATCAACACAGGACTACATAAAGTGCAAGTTTGGAAAAATTGCAAACAAAAAAGTAGCAACACAGTGCAACACCAGAAAGAACAGAACAATGCAGACACGAGACAGTGCAGACACAGTGCAATAGAAAAGTACATGTGTTATTATGCAGGTATTCAGTTTGTATTATGTCCTGTTATTGTTTAGTTTTGTATTTGCCTTCTAGTTTTGATGCCTTCTTCAGTGGTGAATTTGAGTTTAGTTCCATTTTGCTGAGTCCTGCAGTCCACACCCTTTTTGCCACACACCTGCTTCCATGACAATACTAAACTATAGTACAGTATAGTTTTATTTGTGCTGCTCTGTCAAAAATTTAAAATAACAGTTTCTTGATGCATTCTCAATCATCCAGGTAAGTAAATCTCCAAAAGTTGATTCTGTTCATCTGGACGTAGCGTTTTGTGGGAGAAACGTTTCGTCACTCAACCAAGTGACTTCTTCAGTCTCAGCTGACTGCAGGTTTCCCCAATCTTATAAACAGTACATTTGCATAATGACTGAAACCAGCCCACTGAAGGAACAATGGGCTGGGAGGTCAGTTCCTTAATCTTAATTATGCAAATTCTCATTACCATTGATCAACAACCACTGACCAAAACCCACTGATCAAAGACCACTGATCAATGGCCATGAGTACCATTCACAAAGAGTTGGGGAATGGCTGCAATCACAGCATTGTAAGATGGCGAAAGATGTACCCTT